>JBAMBR010003946.1:0-13294 GCA_037044475.1 Zaprionus obscuricornis
CATGACATTGGCTACCAAATGGGGTAGGATACATCTCTTCCCTTTAGTCTAATATGCTTCCAACTATTAAAGACAACCCTCTGATAAATGCACTCAAAATGACCGCAATTATGTTTCTCTCCCACCATCTCTCTCTCTCTCTCTTTCTTCTGCTGTCTCTATCTTTTGGTTTTATGAGCTTCTCGTTACTTTCGACCGCAAATCAGCGCAATTAATATTAAGTGGATTTATATTTAATGACCAAAGCACGAGCATGGCTAAGAACTCGACTTCGAGTTCGAGTTCAAGTCCAAGTTCATGTCCAAGTTTCAGATACAGTCCCAAAATTTAAGTCCCACATAGAGTCCCCATATGTCCAATATATGATACTATCATTATGTGTGTGCATGTGTGCGTGTGTTTGTGTGTGTACTTATGTATCATAATCGCACTCTTAACGGTTATGATCCCATTGCCTTTATGGTATCTGTTACAGTTACATTTACAGTTACATTTGCCGTTACAATTACAATTATAGTTGAGATTTTAGTTTCGCTTGCGGTTTCTGCTTTCTCTATGCTTCCATCTACACATACATGCACATACACATACACATACATACACATACAATATATGTTTAGTTCGCTTGTCATATTCTAATTACATCATAGCACGCGCTTATTACCCGCATTTTGATGACCTATGAACAAATGGCCAAAAATCACACTGCAACAAAATTTGAGTTTACTTTTCGCATAAAAAGTAATGGAAAAGTTGAAAATTATGTTAGTCAGAATTTTATAAATATTTAAATAGAATTATGCTGCACATTTATTAGTCAAAATTCAACATTTTTTAGTTTTTTTATATTTTTAAATTTGAATTTTCGCCTTAAAAAAAAACTACAAAAAGTATTTTATAAATTTTTAACCTAATTTTTTAAAAATATTTAAAGTTTAAAATTTTATAAATAATTTGAAAAATTTTAAAGTTATTTTATTTTTTCAATAATTTTGAACTTTTTAAATTTACAATATTTATTAAAAAAAAAAATGCAAAACTTGTTTTATAAATTAATTTATATTCAAATAAACAATAATTTTTTAATTTTTTGGAATTAAAATTTTTTTCAAAATTTTTTAAATTTTCGATAAAAATTTTTTAACATTTTTTTTCATTATTTTTTAAATTTTCGATAAAAATTTTTTAAAATTTTTTTTCATTATTTCTAAATTTAGATTTTACAAAGCAAAGAAAAATCAAAATATATTTTTCTGCATTATTTTTATTTTCAAGATTTTTATCTCAGCTTTTGAAAACAAAATTTTGTTGCTCAGTGTAATTATTTGATGCGTCTAAATGTGCGCATTAAAATGCCAAATTGACGTGCATTTTACGTGAAAGTGGCCAGCACACGACGTAACGTAAACACACATACACACACATAGACAGAGAGAGATGCAGAGAAAATCCTCATTGAATGAGCGTCACTAATTGATAAATGGAACTTCTGCGTGGCTAGGTTCAATATTTAGAAGAGAAGGCAGAGACTAACAGAGAGACAGAGAGAGAGAGAGAGAGAAAGAGAGAGTGAGAATGTGAGTATGAGTCGCCAGTGGCATGACAATGTTTTGATGTTATTTCATTATAGTAAAAATTTATTATTATTATTTACAAATCAAATTTTGCAATACGCATCTGAATGTGAGATAAGGAAACTGCGCTGCAGCAGCTGTGTTGGCAAATGTAACACGTCACATGAAAGGCTTTGAAAGAGTGAAAATACATATAATAAAAAAGATATTACGTAAATTCTACAGCTTAGTCAACCAACAAAATGGCTACAGCAAAATGGACTCCACTTAAGCGGAACACACACACACACACACACACACACACACATACAGATACTTAGTATATGAAAGTCGTGTGCAACTAGCGATAAATAGAATTGAGTCAATGACGTGTACTTATACTTATTGGACTTACTGTACAGGAACGTGCTTTTTATATTTATCAGCTAAATTGAAGTGGTGACTACTCCTTTGATTAGATAAGTCTTCACTACATGTGTGTCTGACAGATTTGATCAGAGCTGGAGATCAATTATCAATGCAATTGTCAAATCACACAACTTGCACTACAAAGTACTTGGAACTGCGAAGCACGCCAAAGTTGAACTGTAAACAATATTTGTATTTAATAACAAAATTTGTTGTCAACTGAATGAACAACTTGTAAAAAGCAAGAAAGCCGAAGATCTCATGTTCCTGCAAGCTAAAATCAAGAACTTTTTCATACAAAAATTGAATTTTCCAGCGATCAATGCTATGACAGCTGTATGATAGAGTGATCCGATGTGTATCAAATTTAACAGACATGTATTAGTTATCACTAAGCTCAATTACTGTCAGTTTCAGATGAAAAACCTAATATACAAAAAACATTTTCATAGAAAAACTCAAATTTCGAGCGATCGTTGCTATTGCAGCCACGGGTCTGCCACGCCTCCTTATTTTCTTACAAACTTTAAAATAAATATAAAAAAAAATTATGGAAATTTTAACATTTGGAAATCATTCACAAATAAAATTTTCCCACTCTTATAATTATAAAAAAAATCCTAAAAAAAAAAAAAACATAATATAAAATTTTGTGATAAGCAAAATGTAGTTACATGTCTAGATTATGATATTGAGAAAATATATGGCGTATGTATTGTATTTTTATTTATTGTTTTTATCAAATATCACAGCAAAAACTGAGCAGTTCATAGAACTTATAGAAGCGAGCACATGTTTCATTTCCTGATATCGATACAAAAGCAAATAAAGGTTCAATGTTTTATTTTTCTGTGGCTGTTTTTCTGTTATGATTTCACTTTCAAATTTCATTTGAGTTTTTTTCATATTACAATGTAATTTTTGTGCTTGACCAGCAAAAGTTGTAATCAGTATCTGAATGCAAAGTACACAACCAGCACGTTTCTTATCAGCGCAAAAGAGGCGGAAAAAAAAATAAACAGCAGCAAAATGTCTGAGCAGACATAAAGTAATATTTATATTATATGAATATCTTATGCTGCGGCTAGAATAATCTGCAAAAACTAAACATGAATTTGTTGAAAAAAAAAACAAACGAAATTTTAGTTGTATTATTTATTTATTTATTTAACTCGATAACATAAAGATTAAAGATACATTTGTTCAAGCGAATGCAGCTGAACTTAAATCTTATCACAAATAAGTGTGAGTGTATGTGTTTGTGTGTGTGTGTGTGTATGTCTATTTGTATATGTTAAATAATAAGCGATTATAGATCAGATGTTTTTTTTTTTGTTTGCTTTTTTGTTGTTCTTGCTGCTGCGCTTTCGATTTATTTACTAAAATTTGTATGACAATTCAATTAAAAAAAAAAAATGCAGCTTGTTATTTGTGTTTTCTTATTGTGGTTGTTGTTGTTGTTTTTCAATAATACTAGACAATTACGTAGAGAATGAAGTGTGAATTTCCATAACGGCTATTTTTAGGGGGGAAAGTTTTCAGCTGTTGCATTTGCAGTTGAAAGACAGAAAGAAACACACAAAATAAACTGCTTATTGCTTCTGCAGATACTCGTCGAACAGATAGACGGAGAGTGAAGGTTCCTTTACGCTGACCAACTTGGACAAATCGTTGGCATAGCCAGATAGTTTGCGCACAGATTCGGCCTGCTTGGTAAGGAAATTCTCTTGCAGATAATGTGCCATCTCGGGATCATGTTCACGGTTCTGGGTTGTACCATGGGTGGCGCTAGTGTGCACATGAATGGCACCCAAAGTCAATTCCTTTTCGTTATCCAAAGCACGGGCCAAAGACTCCAATTCGTTCAAATGCACCTCAGGTGGACTGGCAACACCATGTCCATGAGGCTTGCTAAGATCAACGGAACCACCACGACGTGCCACTTGCTTAATAAGAGCAATGGTATCATCAAAAGCACGATCGGAGAGTGATTGGTAAAGTTTCTGGAAACCGGGACGATTCATTTGGTATGAATTGAAATGAGTTGCCATCAACAGATATTCGTATGATTTCTTCATCTGCAATTGGATGTAGTCTTGCATCTTGTGCTCCAGATGTCCAATGGCAGCATATCGTGCATTACAATTCTTGACACCACCTGAGAATAAATACGAAAGATGCAAAAACGGGGTGCGACAATTAGATTGGGTGCGGGGGATATTAATATGTGATACCGTTATTCTTATACGGAAATATAATATTTGAGCTTACATTCGTCTGAGAAAAAGGCCATGATCGCTTGTTTATTTTTATTTTGTTTAAAAAAATATATATAAACAAACACATTTACAGTTAAAACCGGAACGTTGTACACTCTCTTACATTTTAAACACACACACACACAAACACGCACAAACAAACGCTCTTTTTACGCTCTCTGTCATTCACTCTCTCTCTTACATTCATACGCTCTTAATATTTTTGTATGAAGTACTCACCGTTGCTGTTGGCACCGCAAGCAGTCTGAACGTCCGCTTGACAATATTGGTCTTGGGCCTGCGCAAGAGCACAGAGTCCCGCAACAAAAGCGATTGCAATTAAATATTTCATTATGTTGTGTTTACTTCTAGAAATAGAATAAAGAAAAAGAAATTCAATTTCACAATTAGATCTATGTACTATTACATCTGTCAGTCAGTCAATCATCAGGTAATGCGACTCAAAGAAAAGCAAACAAATATTCAATACGCTTTTTGCGTCGTAGAGTTTTCTTGAATATTCTCTTAGTTTCACTCTCGTTTGTCCATGAAACGAGCGAAGAAATTAATAATTCTAAATCTTATTTTTGCATTAAAATAAATTTTTCACTATTTAAAATCACTAGAGTTAACTAACAAGTTAATTGTATTTGACACTTACAATTAATTTTCTCGAATAAATTCAATTATTTCGGTTATTCTAGCTCTGCTTTTATATTACTTATGTGCTGCTTGTTGGAAAGCAAATCGTCAACTGCTGTTTATAGCGTTGCGTTTGTCTCGTTTCTATGCCTCGCTCTGTGCGCCAGTGTGAGTGAGTGAGCGTGTGTTAGTGCGAGCGTGAGAGTGTATAGGTATTTTATGTTTTGTGTTTTGCACTCGTCGTCTCTCTGTTGGGATTTTGTTGTCAGTCAAACATGGCTCCAGCAATATGGCTGCGTCTCTTGTTTTTGTTGTTGTTGTCGTTGTCATTGCTGCTCATGTAGTTGCGGTTGTTTTTCTTTGTGACTCAGACACTTCGCTGAGCATGACCCTATAGGGTTACCAACCAGCTCCAAATACATACAATGACTTGCAGTATCCAACAATAGTCTCTTATCATTAACAGCATGGGAATTTTGACTTTTTTTTTTTTATCTATTTAATAAAATATTGACAATTTAAATCCATATTTCAAAAACCAATATTTAATATTTGATGTTACTTATAGTGACTAAACGTGTTTCGCCTTATCATTTCGTTAGAATGTTATCTTTCATCATTGTCATTCTCATTCTCATCATCGTCACCTGTCGTTAGTTGCTATGTCTATTAGGATTATGAATCAAAATCTTGATTAATACCAAAATATCCCTACTTTCTCAGTAGCGCCAATCAAAACCAGTATTAAGTCATCAAATTTGTACTCATGTTTCGAATAAGCACTTGGCAACCCATGACGTGTTACAGCGCAAATCAAGTCTGTTTAAGGTTTAGATAGCAGATCAGCTAAATTACACCCTGTAAAATGCACAATGATTGAAATGTGTACAAAAACATAAAATTAATTACAATTTTGTCGATTTAAAATGTGTATTTTAGCTAAGAAATTAACTTAATTGCGACGGAACATGAAATAATGTAACCGTTCTTTGTTTGCTACCATTCAATCTGCGCAGTTAATATACCCTTATGCTCCTATACAGGGTAAATGTGTAACAAAGAACAGCTGATTCTCAGAGCAGACTCAGCCATTGGGCGGCCATATTGCTGACTATGGACATCATGTGGTAATATCAGTAGGAGAAAATTTCTATTGAGGACGTGTGGAAGTATGTATGTTTAGTCTAAATTAAGTACGTCTATCAAATGGCATATTAAATTATCAACAACAATACGCGCACAGCAAGTGACGCTAGCGACGACATATTGAATTGATAAGAGCAAAACTCACAAATACACTGCAACAATAATATACACGTATAGGAGCACACAGACGCTGCGCTCTTTTTGTGAGCTGAGAGCTGACAGCAACGGAGCGTTTAAAAGTGTATTGCCCGACACTCGCAACGACAGTTTGCATTCACATAGCGAAGGCGCGCGTAAAGCAGAAGAATTAATAAAACGTTCAACGTGCCAGTCATTATTTCAACATTGTATAGGAATCCGAATAATATAAAGGTACCGGAAGGTTCTATATAAATAAATCGCGGCATAATTCCAATAAAGCCCAATTGAAGCAAGCTTCGCCTTCTATGCCAGTGTGTGTAAAGGCAGCTTTGACAACCTAAAAGAGACAAGAAAAAGAGACAAAAGGTGACTAGATAACTTGACTTGAAACTTCTATTTAACATTGGCAAACGGACCGAATCAATTCATTTTCATTTGTGCATTTGTAAACAACGCACTTTCAATTAAAAACAAAAAAAATAAAACAAGCATTAACTTTAATTAATTAGTGATCAAATTTGTTCTGTGATTTTGTGTAAAGACATCAACAACAACAACAACCCGAAGAACAACAAAAATGGTGAAATTAATTGCGAGTATTTGTGTGCTGGTCGTTTTGGCTCTGGCTAATCAGGCACAAGCTGATAAACTGAAATGTAAGTAAAATACAATATACATAATTACAATTACATTTACAATTTACAATTTGTAAATTTTAATATTAATATTTTGTTTGAAACAAAAACAATAATACTCTGAAAAAACCAATAAATTTCGACGCAATTTACTTTGGTTGCGAGCGAGAGAGCATTTTTATAAGGTCAGACAAAGAGAGAGAGAGAGAGAGAGCGTACTAGCAAGTGAGCATGGGCAAGAGCACATGAATAGATAAGAGAGTTCGTGTACCTACGTGTCTCTTTATGTTGAAATTATTCTCTTTATAATATGTTTTTTTTTTTTCGAATTTCACAAAGTCTTAGTCTTTATTAATATTAATTCAATTATGTTTTTGCAAACTGTGATTTTTTTCTATGTTGATTCCATTGTGTAACCGATTACTTCAATTACCATATGTATGCATATTATATAATCTGCGAATAACGGAACCTCGCAAACGTAGAGCTTCAAGTCCGTCTTGTTTCTTTGTTATTGCCTTTTGCTTTTGCACACGGCGCTGTATTCCATACATATTTCTCGCAAGCGCGGTTGTATCGGTGCGACTGAGACAGATTATATTGAGAGCGAATGTTGTTTTTATTTTTGCACACGGCACTAAACGAAAACAAATGCCGTTACTATGGCGACACTTGCGCACGCTACCACTGAATGTACAAATGCATATAATAAGAGAGGGAGAACCACAGTTAGAAATAAAACTGCACTTTGGCTTGCAAGTGCATTTCTTTCTTTTTGTAATTGTAATTCTCCTTGCATATTGTAATATCCTCTTCTGCTTTACCTCGTCCTATACCTTCCCACAGCTTCTCATTCCAGTGTTGTGCAGGAATTGAAAAGAGAAAAATATATAGATAATAATGAAATTGAAAATGAAATCAAGACGAAATCTGATGCAATTACAGAAAAATCAACTAATCTTACGTGTAGGTGACGAGTATTTGTTTATTTATAAGTATGTATAGTGTAGCTGTAGATTTGTGATTAGAATATTAATTTAAGATTCGAATTTGAGGTTATGTTGTGTTAATGTTTGGATTTTTTCATTATAGGTAACATCAGGACTAATTCAGTTTTTAGCGGATGGCCAGATATGCACGGTCCTTGCATTACCGCCATGAGGGATCAGATTCAAAAGGAGATCTTTGCTTCTACCCAATACCTAGCCATGGCTGCCTATTTCTCCAGCGACACCATCAACCGTCCCGGATTTGCCGAACATTTCTTCAAGGCTGCCCGTGAAGAGCGCGAACATGGTTCCAAGTTGGTCGAATACTTGTCTATGCGTGGTCAATTGACCGAAACCGTTAGCAACTTGATCAATGTTCCGGTTAGTATAGATTACATATATTATTTTCTTATAATTATATAAAATTTTATTTTTCATTTATTAATTTTTTTTTTTTGTAATATTAAAGACTGTCAAGGTCAGCAAATGGACTGGTCTATCTGCTCTGGAGGCTGCCTTCAAGCTAGAAACTGAAGTTACTCAGTCTATTCGTGCTTTGATCAAGACCTGTGAAGGTACCGCTCGCGATGGTGAAGATAACGATTACCATCTGGTTGACTATCTGACTGGTGTCTATCTGGAGGAACAATTGACTGGACAACGCGAATTGGCTGGACAGATTACCACATTGGAGAAGATGATGACCACTCACGGCGAATTGGGTGAATTCCTGTTCGATAAGAATATGTAAGGCGTTTGCGCCCAGGAAATATCCTAACTCATTCATAATAGTTTTTACTGTGCATGTTCTTCAAAAACTATTAAAAATTTACTGTTAGCAGAGCGAAAAGAAGAAAAAAAAAAGCAACCCTCGTATCATCTAGTATTTTGTTATCTTTACATTTTTTGCCAATTTTTAGTTCATAATTAAATCATATATGAAAATTTAAAGTCTCCTTCATTTTATTTTTGCCCTGAAATAAATATAACGTTCCGATTTGTATTCGATTTAATTCCCATGCACAGTTAAATCAATGAGTTTTTTCTTATCACTCACTTAACACTTATCACTGCAATTGATTGGGCTTTACCTGAACAAACGGCAAATGTTGAAAACGTTTATCAATGACAGACTAAGTTGTGATTTATTTACAATATGTTTTTTTTATACGTAATTATATATTTGTATTTGTATTTCTAATTTATATATTGTGTTATCGCCACGCCCATTTGCTACACGAGCTCAAGTTCAAGTTAAAGGTCTAACGTTTCATCTGGGAAGCACTATTCCCCGGCGAAATATACATCCGAAAATATATATATATGTAATCCCATTTACATTTAGAAATAAATATATACTAGAAATATAAATAACACATATAAATATATAAATATATTTTCTGTCAATTAGTCAATAAAGTTATTAAATATATATTGATCCAATAATAAAAGCGAACAAATAAGTAAAGTTAAATGTGTTTAATTTGTATATAACTTGACGCTATATTCATTTCTCACAGGGTTTTGAAAGGCCTATAAGCAGGCGTGGTAGAGAGCCTATGAATTATATATATTCTTCATCTGCATTGACAAGAGTTTCTTAATCTACAAATTCAAATTTCTTCAAAGACTGACTTTTTGTATAGCAAAGTTTCAGGTTTCAGGACTTTTTGTATAGCAAAGTTTCAAGGTTTTTTTTTATTTTATTTTTTTTGGTATAGAAACGTTTAACTATTAGCAGTACGTATTTACTTATAGATAACAAATCTTATACTCAACCAATGAAAGATTAAAATACATCAAGTTTCTAATACTCCTGACACTTAAGAGAACTTTCAATACAGATTAAACTTTGCATCGATTCAAGTGTTTTATGGTCACGTATCTAATGTCTGTCCCTAACTCCAAATCTTTGAAATCTTATTGTCTATTCCTTTTGATAGTGAGTTGTGCTCTATTGACCCTTTCATGTACATAGTGTAAGCCCGAAGCTAATCTGATTTGGGAAAATACAAAAAGCAGGACATGCTTAGAAAGAGTTGGAGGAGTTGGGAGTGTGAGTTGGGAGTGAGCGAATGGGGAAGGAGTATAAAGAATAATTCATAAGTCACTTGTAAAAATGTCATGCACTCACTGACATCGTGCCTCACCCTGTGGCAAGTGCGGCTAATGTATGTTTTGGATTTTGGGTTCGGGTTCACCCTTTTTCGAGGTTTTCTGATGATTGACAGGACATGGCATGCATTGAATTATGATAAATTGTGGCAACTGTCAAATGGCTACGATGATGTTTCTTATTTGTGTTTGGTTTTCCTATGGTCTTCCTGTTTTTTTTTTTTTTCTTCAATTCACATATTGTGCCCTTTCCTTGGACTTGGACGTGCCATGGCGAGCATGACCAATGTGCACGTCAATCTCAATAGATTGTCAATGGGTTTTGCTTCTCGATGCGCATTTTAAACAATTCCATAAGCTAATATTTGAACAGATGTATCGTTAGACTAATGGAGGGCGTGGCATCCCTGAACTGGCCAATTTTAAAATTGCATCAATTTTCATAAGATGTATAAACCCAAACACAATAGCCCGCAAATTTTTGGCAAATATTTAAGCATAATTTACAAGAAAATAAAGGCAACGGCAACGTTTAGGGATGAGAAGGCGGAGCAGCACTGTCAGAAGTCCAATTGTGGCATATAAATGGTCATTGGGCATTGAATACTGAATTATTCTGGACAAACTATTAATCTTACACAAGCACGACAAATTTCCATTGCATGATAAAAACTTTCGACATTGGACATGCTTCAACTTTTCTATTCGTATCATTTTTATTGCATTTTTTGATGTCTACAATTTGCTTGCCAATACCCTGTAGACAGACAAGTGTGTGAATGACATGTATGTGCATGTCGTCTGTCTAATAAAAACTTTATATATGTTCTTATAATAATAATAATGTTATATTACTATAATATTACTGTTGATATAATAAAAATAATATTATAGTGCTCAGCAGTACAAAGGATTTTGGAACTATAAACTTGATATTTGTCACGTTATACAGTTCAATGTTTTCTCATGAAAAACAATAAAGCAAAGTTATCTTCGGCGTGCTGAAGATGTCTTAGCCTTGGAGTCTTGGAAGCCGACTTATATACAACTTTTGGGTTCAGGGAGTCGAAACATAAAAGTCAATGGATTTTCAAGAATTAAAGGAATTCCGTTACTACTAAAAATAATACAGATCATGTCAGTGCCAAAGTCAAAGAATTTTCTGCATGCAACACAAGGTCAACAATTCGCATTTTGATAATAAATCCCCAAATCCTTAAGTCGCAAACCGGAAAACTTCTCTAGATTTTCTTTTTGCTAAAAGTTCATAAATGAAGTTTATATATTTTATAGAGTATCTTTAAGTCATTCAGTTTATAATTTCTATATTTTTTTTCCTTATTGTTATTTCTGTTTTTTCTAGGCTCAACAAAAAGCAGAAATATTCATTTCGTAGGACGTGCAAGTGATTTATCCTGCGTATGTGAAACTGATAAAAACTTGTCCCGGTTATCACATTGACATTTTGTTGTGCCTCTTGACAAATTTGCAACGACGCGTCGGTCAATGTGTCGCCAGTACCATACCTCCCCTCCCCCTCCCTGCCCTCATCTCTTTCGCAGTTTGTTACCCTCCCCTTTGCTACCACTCAAACGTTCAATGGGCATGAAATGGAAATGCATTGTCTACAGTTAAGGTCGATGAGACTAACGCCCAAAATCCTTTTTATTGCGCCCCTAACGTTGACTGACGATGTCTGCCCATTTGATTTAGGACCTCGACCAGGCAGGCCGTAGCCTGTGCAACGCGGTTGCCACACGGATACGTTCAGAGAAAAAAAACCGAACCGGTTTCACATTCAAGTGCCTGCTGCTGTAATGTGCTGTAACGTAACGCCGTCCGTCGTGCTCTTTGCGCCTTGTGCCTTGTGCCTTGCGCCGCAGGACATCATTTCTTGCCTCGTAATTCATAATCGGGCAGTTGCTTTGTCTTGGCTTTTGTCTCATTTGGCTTACAGCCAGTGAAAGCCATGCACTTTCTCTCATTTCTCTGTTTGTCTTTCACACTATAAATCTTGTACGAGAACTCGCGAGGTATGACAGGCGTGGCGCCAGCATGTTAAGCTAACGAAAAACCGGCTCTAAATTGAAACTAGTTAGGGAATTTTGAAGAGCGTTGAGAATTGTGCCAGGAATTAAATGAAAATAAAAAATATAAATTTATACAATTAATTATTTTTTTTTTCTGAATTAAAGAATTTTTTAAAATATTTAGAATTTATTTTTTAATTTTTTTTTTAAATATTAGTTTCCAAAAATTGTGCAATAATTTACAGCAAGCTCTGTGCAGATGCAGAGAAATCTTTTGCTTTAGTTAAGGAGAAGGAGAACTAGAATAGAAGTTAAACGGACTTTGGCATAAATAGTTGTCAAAGATCTAAATACCGTTAGTTTTGTAAGCATTTTCTAATACAATGATGTCGTCAAGTTTTTTGATTAAAATTCAAGAGACATGCTTGAAAATATACTCGAAAAGTGTTTGAAACCACTTTCCCCGTTTTGGCCCCAAGTGAAATGTCTATGCACATTGTTGCCTTGCCTTGTAGCATAAGGAATGCCAGAACGTTATTGAAATGTCTTAGCAGCTGTCCAAACATTTCCCACCCACATACACATAGACATCCATACACATATGTAGATATTCACCTTCAGCATCCATTGGCAACCCCAACGACATGCTTAAATCCTTTTGCCGTGCAGCGTCCTGAGGCGTCTGCTGATTTAGCATATTGACTACTTGCCGCCTGCAAGGAGACAACTTATACAAGATTTATGCGACAGCGTAGATAAAAAGGATTGGTTGCGACCCTCGGCAGGACGAGCAAGGCGAATGCAATAAATTTGATTTGCATATTAGCACACCAGCCAAAGGATATGGACAGGGACAGGAACAGGGACAGGGACAGCGACAGGGACAGGAACTCAACGATATATGGAGAAGGAGATGCTAGAAGTAAACTCAAGTTTCTTTCGCACTGGGAATTTGCGATGTTTGGCCATTAGGTAAAGGATTTCGAGCACGAAATCTTTCGTAAATTGGAAATAAATCATTAAAAATATGTGCTACAATCCTTTTGTCCAGTTTCAGCCTCAGGCTTTGCAACTATTTCGACTATGTGCAATTGTAGAGGGAGTAGTAGCATGAGGCATGAACTGAGGGAGGAATGGGACAAGTTATCTTGTAATTCCCTTTGATTTATAAAGATAACGACACATTGTCATGTTTAATTTGGCCAGAAAATTTGCATAAATCTTGCCTGAAACTTTATTTAGTGGTCAGTTTAGATTACAAACAAATATGACTTGGCTACACTCGAAGAAAATTTCTTTAATTACACTAATAATTCTCTTGGTTGAACTCTGAATGTCGGGAAACTTTTGTACACT
>JBAMBR010003947.1:0-11578 GCA_037044475.1 Zaprionus obscuricornis
TATGTGCATGTCGTCTGTCTAATAAAAATTTTATATATGTTCTTATAATAATAATAATGTTATATTACTATAGTATTACTGTTGATATAATAAAAATAATGTTATATTACTCAGCAGTACAAAGGATTTTGGAACTATAAACTTGATATTTGTCACGTTATACAGTTCAATGTTTTCTCTTTTTATAATGATCGTCGCATGATAAATAAAATACATGAAAAACAATAAAGCAATTTTATCTTCGGCGGAATGAAGATATTAAGATGTCATATCCTAGCCGTCTTGGAGGCAGACATATGTATATGGGTGTAGGGAGTGTAGGGAGTGTAGGGTTCAGGGAGTTGAAACATAAAAGTCAATGGATTTTCAAGAATTAAAGGAATTCCATTATTACTAAAGAATTATTAAAGTCAAAGAATTTTCTGCATGTAACACCAGGTCAACAAATCTCATTTTGATAATAAATCCTTAAATCCTTAAGCCGCAAACCGGAAAACTTCTCTAGAATCAATTTCAAGTTTTCTTTTTGCTAAAAGTTCATAAAAGAAGTTTCTATATTTTATAGAGTATCTTTAAGTATGCTTGAAAATATACTCGAAAAGTGTTTGAAACCACTTTCCCCGTTTTGGCCCCAAGTGAAATGTCTATGCACATTGTTGCCTTGCCTTGTAGCATAAGGAATGCCAGAACGTTATTGAAATGTCTTAGCAGCTGTCCAAACATTTCCCTCCCACATACACATAGACTTCCATACACATATGTAGATATTCACCTTCAGCATCCATTGGCAACCCCAACGACATGCTTAAATCCTTTTGCCGTGCAGCGTCCTGAGGCGTCTGCTGATTTAGCATATTGACTACTTGCCGCCTGCAAGGAGACAACTTATACAAGATTTATGCGACAGCGTAGATAAAAAGGATTCGTTGCGACCCTCGGCAGGACGAGCAAGGCGAATGCAATAAATTTGATTTGCATATTAGCACACCAGCCAAAGGATATGGACAGGGACAGGGATAGCGACAGGGACAGGAACTCAACAATATATGGAGAAGGAGATGCTAGAAGTAAACTCAAGTTTCTTTCGCACTGGGAATTTGCGATGTTTGGCCATTAGGTAAAGGATTTCGAGCACGAAATCTTTCGTAAATTGGAAATAAATCATTAAAAATATGTGCTACAATCCTTTTGTCCAGTTTCAGCCTCAGGCTTTGCAACTATTTCGACTATGTGCAATTGTAGAGGGAGTAGTGGCATAAGGCATGAACTAAGGGAGGAATGGGACAAGTTATCTTGTAATTCCCTTTGATTTATAAAGATAACGACACATTGTCATGTTTAATTTGGCCAGAAAATTTGCATAAATCTTGGCTGAAACTTTATTTAGTGGTCAGTTTGGATTACAAACAAATATGACTTGGCTACACTTGAAGAAAAATTCTTTAATTACACTAATAATTCTCTTGATTGAACACAGAATGTCGAGAAACTTTTGTACGCTCAAGAGAATCATTAGAGGCGAAATTGCTGCCAATGTCTTGGAAAGAAATGTCTGCCCCATAACGGCTGTCCTTCTATTATAGGTGTACGTTACAAGAGTTTTCACTGTAGTTTAATTTGAAAATGAAATGAAAATATTGAAAATTGAAAAAATGTAAAAATTGTTTAAAGAGTTTAAATGATTTTTACAAAATATTTTCAAACATTGTTAAACTTTGGAAAATCGTATAGTTTATCATAAAATATTATCTTAATTTCAATTTTTTTTTTTTATGATCCTTAAATTGCCTTTTGTTTTCTCCAAGTGTACGCTGGAAGCGAAAGTTTTGTAATTATGCAAAATATATCGTTGGAAATCGTGTCACGCAGAGTATATCAGCACAAAGCTTGTTTCACTGCCAGTGTTATGTCCACCCACAGTTGCTGACGTTAAACAGCTTAAGCTTCACACGCAGCCAAACACACACACACACACACACACACACAGAGAGTGACATGCCGACACACCAGCAGTCTACAGTCACTTCTACAACAACAGTTACAGCTAGAGTTGCATGCACATTGCGGCAATGTCTGCAGCTAAGTGCATTGAGCAGCAGCTGCCACTTCTGGGTCTGATTCCCTCGACGTTGACTGCAACTGAAACTCAAGTTGCCAAAGGAAGTTCTAGTTGTACTTATGGTAGCTATATTTATAGTTGTGGCTGGGAGATTACGCTGAAGATGAAGTGCATTAGCTGCAATTGAATTTGTGCACGATAACTGTTGTGGCTAAAACTAATTAGTTACTACTCCTGCACCTGTGTCTAATTGTTGGCCAAGAAGCGAATTCAATACTCTCTTAAGTATAAATAAAATATCTGCCACTTTGGCTTATCGGCTCAAGCAAATCACACGCAATTGCACAGTTAAATCGACACAGGACTCAAGTGTAAGCCCAATGGTCTACTTATCGGTATCCATCATCAAATATCTATCTCTCTCTCCTTTTTTTTGTGTTGTCCCAACTGTCCAATGTCCATAAAATGCGCAGTAGACCAAACCTTAAGCTCTAGAAAACACTTTAGAGCAACCCTTTTGTGGCTACCAAATAGCCCTAGGGATATGCTGGACAGCATTTGAGCAGCTGTAAAAGCAAAACATTGACAGCAGTGAGAAGCATATTGCCAGTGTGAGTAGCCTGAAAAATGGTTTACAGTATGTAGTACAAGATGCTGGAACGCAATTAGCCTTAGGTTACTTTACACAAGTTACTTTGGTTCTGCAACAAAATTTGTAGTTTGTTTTGTAGCATATTAAACTTGATAACTGTTGAGTTTACTTGACGGACATAAATTTGCCAAAATCTCTAAAACTCGAGAAAAAAGATATACGATATCCAGGAAAGTAGAGAAATTCTTAATATTCATTTTCCATGATCCAAATTTATACAAAAATTTAATTTTCCATCGATCGTTCGAGTCGCAATATAAATCAATGAATTTTCAAGAATTATAGAAAATTTAAATTTCCGTTACTACAAAAAAGAAAAAAAAAATCATAATTCAGATCATGTCAGTGCCAAAATCAACAAATTTTCTGCATGAAATACGAGGCGAACAGAAACTGCCAGTAAGCAGCTGCATGAGAAATTTATTTTGCTGCAAATTGCAAATTATCAGCAATTTCATCCTGAAAGTATGCTATACTTTAATATTTTTAATTTTTGCTGCTGTTGGTTGCCGGTTGCTGGCTGCTTGCTGCTTGCTCCTAGCTTCTGTTCACCTGATACTTCACACTGAAAATTAGTTGATTTTCACATGTTTGGTTCTGACATGCATGATCTGCATTTTTTTTTTTTTGCACTTTTAATGGTAACGGAAATTTAAATTCTTTTTCATAATACAAAATTATTTTATATAAATAAATAATTTTAAAAAAAGTCGGTGAATTCCTTTACTAAAATTATGAAAAAAAAATTTTTTTTTGTCGAAGATTTCCGATCTTAGAAGAACCATTTTTATATATATATTTTATATAAGGCAATAACAAACACGTTATGAATCAACAAAAAACAAAAAAAAAAACAAAAAAAAAAACATCATGAAACATTTGAAGCTCACAGACACAAAAGCATAAAAAAAAACACATAGATAACTAAAAAAAAAACATTGCGATCTGAATGAAAAAAAGAAACTCAATAAGTGCGACCAAGTTGTCGTTTATAATCATCAAAAAAACTAAAAAAAAAAATAACTGAGCTTTTTTATTACCCTTGCATGTATTTCTGTGTATTTCTTTGTTTTTTGAAGCTTACAGGATTTAAATTTAGTGGCGACAAAATATTTCTCATAAAAATTTATAAATTTGGTATAAATCGGACGGCTATATCATATTGCTGTCATAGGAACAATTGACAGAAAATTGGGTTTCTTTTTATAAAAATGGTTCTTCTAAGATCGGAAATCTTCGACAAAAAAAAATTTTTTTTTCATAATTTTAGTAAAGGAATTCACCGACTTTTTTTAAAATTATTTATTTATATAAAATAATTTTGTATTATGAAAAAGAATTTAAATTTCCGTTACCATTAAAAGTGCAAAAAAAAAAAAATGCAGATCCATGCATGTCAGAACCAAACGCTGTTGAAAATCAACTAATTTTCAGTGTGAAGTATCAGGTGAACAGAAGCTAGGAGCAAGCAGCAAGCAGCCAGCAACCGGCAACCAACAGCAGCAAAAATTAAAAATATTAAAGTATAGCATACTTTCAGGATGAAATTGCTGATAATTTGCAATTTGCAGCAAAATAAATTTCTCATGCAGCTGCTTACTGGCAGTTTCTGTTCGCCTCGTATTTCATGCAGAAAATTTGTTGATTTTGGCACTGACATGATCTGAATTATGATTTTTTTTTTCTTTTTTGTAGTAACGGAAATTTAAATTTTCTATAATTCTTGAAAATTCATTGATTTATATTGCGACTCGAACGATCGATGGAAAATTAAATTTTTGTATAAATTTGGATCATGGAAAATGAATATTAAGAATTTCTCTACTTTCCTGGATATCGTATATCTTTTTTCTCGAGTTTTAGAGATTTTGGCAAATTTATGTCCGTCAAGTAAACTCAACAGTTATCAAGTTTAATATGCTACAAAACAAACTACAAATTTTGTTGCAGAACCAAAGTAACTTGTGTAAAGTAACCTAAGGCTAATTGCGTTCCAGCATCTTGTACTACATACTGTAAACCATTTTTCAGGCTACTCACACTGGCAATATGCTTCTCACTGCTGTCAATGTTTTGCTTTTACAGCTGCTCAAATGCTGTCCAGCATATCCCTAGGGCTATTTGGTAGCCACAAAAGGGTTGCTCTAAAGTGTTTTCTAGAGCTTAAGGTTTGGTCTACTGCGCATTTTATGGACATTGGACAGTTGGGACAACACAAAAAAAAGGAGAGAGAGATAGATATTTGATGATGGATACCGATAAGTAGACCATTGGGCTTACACTTGAGTCCTGTGTCGATTTAACTGTGCAATTGCGTGTGATTTGCTTGAGCCGATAAGCCAAAGTGGCAGATATTTTATTTATACTTAAGAGAGTATTGAATTCGCTTCTTGGCCAACAATTAGACACAGGTGCAGGAGTAGTAACTAATTAGTTTTAGCCACAACAGTTATCGTGCACAAATTCAATTGCAGCTAATGCACTTCATCTTCAGCGTAATCTCCCAGCCACAACTATAAATATAGCTACCATAAGTACAACTACAACTACAACGAGAACTAGAACTTCCTTTGGCAACTTGAGTTTCAGTTGCAGTCAACGTCGAGGGAATCAGACACAGAAGTGGCAGCTGCTGCTCAATGCACTTAGCTGCAGACATTGCCGCAATGTGCATGCAACTCTAACTGTAACTGTTGTTGTAGAAGTGACTGTAGACTGTTGGTGTGTCGGCATGTCACTCTCTGTGTGTGTGTTTGGCTGCGTGTGAAGCTTAAGCTGTTTAACGTCAGCAACTGTGGGTGGACACAACACTGACAGTGAAACAAGCTTTGTGCTGATATACTCTGCGTGACACGATTTCCAACGATATATTTTATATATATATATATATATCTATATATATATTTAACAGATTTATTCGTAAAGTATTTCTAAACAATTTTCACATTGAATTTCTGTTTCTTAACTTGCACATCTCTAGTTTATCCAATGCCTCAAGTCATACGACTAGCGGAAATCAAACAAGACGCACCAAAATACTATAAGGATACTCAAGGAAGAGTAAAAGGGAAGCCTTGTTGGCTGTGCTGTTAGCTGTTAGCTGTTGGCTGTTGGCTGTTGACTGCAGCTGTGGCAACGTTGCGTTGACTGGTTGTACGTGGCGTGTCTGCAATTGTCTGCGTGGCCGGCATGGCAAATATTTAAGCACAAACAATGCGCTTAAATCAAAAGCAGCGAAGCAATGCTATGTCTGCCGCATAACTACGCGACAGGCAATCATTCTGAAATTTTCCCCATATATATATATTGTACTACTACAATGTATACATGCATCGACCTTAACTTGAATCTATTTAAACCGCTGACATTGCACTTTAGTTTTAATGCACTCTGCTCTCTCTCTCTCTGTCTAACTCTAAATCTATAACACACTCTCTCTCTCTCTCTCTGTCTCTCTGTCTGTCTTTCTCATTTCATGTTCATGAAATTTTCACAGTCAAATCTGTTTTCATTCGCATGGCCTTTGAACTGCATGCGATTTCGTTTGTCTTTTGAGTACGGCCCTAGAGTTCAGCACGAAATGACTCCCGAGGGAAATCCGTACACTCATTGAACTCAAGCTCTCACTCACACTCTCTGCCATCTCTCTCACTCTCTCTAGCACTTTTATTTTGTATGTGTAGCGAGACCCATAAACAGAGCACAATGAGTTTATCTCAAAAATGTCAAACTTTTGCCTTGTTGTCAATGAAAATGGTCAGTTCAAAAGTGTCGGACAACAGCGGCAGACCTCAAAGGGAGTGGCAGGAGATTTCCCATAAGTAACAAAGAACTTTACAAATTTCAAGTATGTAAAGTAATAAGTCTGAGCATGCATAATTACAAAACTTTCGCTTCCAGCGTACACTTGGAGAAAACAAAAGGCAATTTAAGGATCATAAAAAAAAAAAATTGAAATTAAGATAATATTTTATGATAAACTATACGATTTTCCAAAGTTTAACAATGTTTGAAAATATTTTGTAAAAATCATTTAAACTCTTTAAACAATTTTTACATTTTTTCAATTTTCAATATTTTCATTTCATTTTCAAATTAAACTACAGTGAAAACTCTTGTAACGTACACCTATAATAGAAGGACAGCCGTTATGGGGCAGACATTTCTTTCCAAGACATTGGCAGCAATTTCGCCTCTAATGATTCTCTTGAGCGTACAAAAGTTTCTCGACATTCTGTGTTCAATCAAGAGAATTATTAGTGTAATTAAAGAATTTTTCTTCAAGTGTAGCCAAGTCATATTTGTTTGTAATCCAAACTGACCACTAAATAAAGTTTCAGCCAAGATTTATGCAAATTTTCTGGCCAAATTAAACATGACAATGTGTCGTTATCTTTATAAATCAAAGGGAATTACAAGATAACTTGTCCCATTCCTCCCTTAGTTCATGCCTTATGCCACTACTCCCTCTACAATTGCACATAGTCGAAATAGTTGCAAAGCCTGAGGCTGAAACTGGACAAAAGGATTGTAGCACATATTTTTAATGATTTATTTCCAATTTACGAAAGATTTCGTGCTCGAAATCCTTTACCTAATGGCCAAACATCGCAAATTCCCAGTGCGAAAGAAACTTGAGTTTACTTCTAGCATCTCCTTCTCCATATATTGTTGAGTTCCTGTCCCTGTCGCTATCCCTGTCCCTGTCCATATCCTTTGGCTGGTGTGCTAATATGCAAATCAAATTTATTGCATTCGCCTTGCTCGTCCTGCCGAGGGTCGCAACGAATCCTTTTTATCTACGCTGTCGCATAAATCTTGTATAAGTTGTCTCCTTGCAGGCGGCAAGTAGTCAATATGCTAAATCAGCAGACGCCTCAGGACGCTGCACGGCAAAAGGATTTAAGCATGTCGTTGGGGTTGCCAATGGATGCTGAAGGTGAATATCTACATATGTGTATGGAAGTCTATGTGTATGTGGGAGGGAAATGTTTGGACAGCTGCTAAGACATTTCAATAACGTTCTGGCATTCCTTATGCTACAAGGCAAGGCAACAATGTGCATAGACATTTCACTTGGGGCCAAAACGGGGAAAGTGGTTTCAAACACTTTTCGAGTATATTTTCAAGCATGTCTCTTGAATTTTAATCAAAAAACTTGACGACATCATTGTATTAGAAAATGCTTACAAAACTAACGGCATTTAGATCTTTGACAACTATTTATGCCCAAAGTCCGTTTAACTTCTATTCTAGTTCTCCTTCTGCTTAACTAAAGCAAAAGATTTCTCTGCATCTGCACAGAGCTTGCTGTAAATTATTCCACAATTTTGACAAATATTTTTAGCTGATTTTTCAAACATTTTTGGAAACAAATATTAAAAAAAAAAATTAAAAAATAAATTCTAAATATTTTAAAAAATTCTTTAAATCAGAAAAAAAAACAATTAATTGTATAAATTGATATTTTTTATATTCATTTAATTCCTGGCACAATTCTCAACGCTCTTCAAAATTCCCTAACTAGTTTCAATTTAGAGCCGGTTTTTCGTTAGCTTAACATGCTGGCGCCACGCCTGTCATACCTCACGAGTTCTCGCAAAAGATTTATAGTGTGAAAGACAAACAGAAAAATGAGAGAAAGTGCATGGCTTTCACTGGCTGTAAGCCAAATGAGACAAAAGCCAAGACAAAGCAACTGCCCGATTATGAATTACGAGGCAAGAAATGATGTCCTGCGGCGCAAGGCACAAGGCACAAGGCGCAAAGAGCACGACGGACGGCGTTACGTTACAGCACATTACAGCAGCAGGCACTTGAATGTGAAACCGGTTCAGTTTTTTTTCTCTGAACGTATCCGTGTGGCAACCGCGTTGCACAGGCTACGGCCTGCCTGGTCGAGGTCCTAAATCAAATGGGCAGACGTCGTCAGTCAACGTTAGGGGCGCAATAAAAAGGATTTTGGGCGTTAGTCTCATCGACCTTAACTGTAGACAATGCATTTCCATTTCATGCCCATTGAACGTTTGAGTGGTAGCTAAGAGGAGGGTAACAAACTGCGAAAGAGATGAGGGCAGGGAGGGGGAGGGGGAGGTAGAGTACTGGCGACACATTGACCGACGCGTCGTTGCAAATTTGTCAAGAGGCACAACAAAATGTCAATGTGATAACCGGGACAAGTTTTTATCAGTTTCACATACGCAGGATAAATCACTTGCACGTCCTACGAAATGAATATTTCTGCTTTTTGTTGAGCCTAGAAAAAACACAAATAACAATAAGGAAAAAAAATATAGAAATTATAAACTGAATGACTTAAAGATACTCTATAAAATATAGAAACTTCTTTTATGAACTTTTAGCAAAAAGAAAACTTGAAATTGATTCTAGAGAAGTTTTCCGGTTTGCGGCTTAAGGATTTAAGGATTTATTATCAAAATGAGATTTGTTGACCTGGTGTTACATGCAGAAAATTCTTTGACTTTAATAATTCTTTAGTAATAATGGAATTCCTTTAATTCTTGAAAATCCATTGACTTTTATGTTTCAACTCCCTGAACCCTACACTCCCTACACTCCCTACACCCATATACATATGTCTGCCTCCAAGACGGCTAGGATATGACATCTTAATATCTTCATTCCGCCGAAGATAAAATTGCTTTATTGTTTTTCATGTATTTTATTTATCATGCGACGATCATTATAAAAAGAGAAAACATTGAACTGTATAACGTGACAAATATCAAGTTTATAGTTCCAAAATCCTTTGTACTGCTGAGTAATATAACATTATTTTTATTATATCAACAGTAATACTATAGTAATATAACATTATTATTATTATAAGAACATATATAAAATTTTTATTAGACAGACGACATGCACATACATGTCATTCACACACTTGCCTGTCTACAGGGTATTGGCAAGCAAATTGTAGACATCAAAAAATGCAATAAAAATGATACGAATAGAAAAGTTGAAGCATGTCCAATGTCGAAAGTTTTTATCATGCAATGGAAATTTGTCGTGCTTGTGTAAGATTAATAGTTTGTCCAGAATAATTCAGTATTCAATGCCCGATGACCATTTATATGCCACAATTGGACTTCTGACAGTACTGCTCCGCCTTCTCATCCCTCAACGTTCCCGTTGCCATTGCCTTTATTTTCTTGTAAATTACGCTTAAATATTTGCCAAAAATTTGCGGGCTATTGTGTTTGGGTTTATACTTCTTATGAAAATTGATGCAATTTTAAAATTGGCCAGTTCAGGGATGCCACGCCCACCATTAGTCTAACGATACATCTGTTCAAATATTAGCTTATGGAATTGTTTAAAATGCGCATCGAGAAGAAAATCCATTGACAATCTATTGAGATTGACGTGCACATTGGTCATGCTCGCCATGGCACGTCCAAATCCAAGGAAAGGGCACAATATGTGAATTGAAGAAAAAAAAAAAAGCAGGAAGACCATAGGAAAACCAAACACAAATAAGAAACATCATCGTAGCCATTTGACAGTTGCCACAATTTATCATAATTCAATGCATGCCATGTCCTGTCAATCATCAGAAAACCTCGAAAAAGGGTGAACCCGAACCCAAAATCCAAAACATACATTAGCCGCACTTGCCACAGGGTGAGGCACGATGTCAGTGAGTGCATGACATTTTTACAAGTGACTTATGAATTATTCTTTATACTCCTTCCCCATTCGCTCACTCCCAACTCCCACTCCCAACTCCTCCAACTCTTTCTAAGCATGTCCTGCTTTTTGTATGTTCCCAAATCAGATTAGCTTCGGGCTTACACTATGTACATGAAAGGGTCAATAGAGCACAACTCACTATCAAAAGGAATAGACAATGTGATTTCAAAGATTTGGAGTTAGGGACAGACATTAGATACGTGACCATAAAACACTTGAATCGATGCAAAGTTTAATCTGTATTGAAAGTTCTGTTAAGTATCAGGAGTATTAGAAACTTGATGTATTTTAATCTTTCATTGGTTGAGTATAAGATTTGTTATCTATAAGTAAATACTTACTGCTAATAGTTAAACGTTTCTATACCAAAAAAAAAAATAAAATAAAAAAAAACCTGAAACTTTGCTATACAAAAAGTCCTGAAACCTGAAACTTAGCTATACAAAAAGTCAGTCTTTGAAGAAATTTGAATTTGTAGATTAAGAAACTCTTGTCGATGCAGATATAGAATATATATACTTCCTAGGCTCTCTGCTACGCCTACTTATAGGCCTTACAAGACCCTGTGAATAATGAATATAACATCAGGTTATATAAAAATTAAACACATTTAACTTTACTTATTTGTTCGCTTTTATTATTGGATCAAATATATATTTAATAACTTTATTGACTAATTGACAGAAAATATATTTATATGTGTTATTTATATTTCTAGTATATATTTATTTCTAAATGTAAATGGGATTACATATATATATATTTTCGGATGTATATTTCGCCGGGGAATAGTGCTTCCCAGATGAAACGTTAGACCTTTAACTTGAACTTGAGCTCGTGTAGCAAATGGGCGTGGCGATAACACAATATATAAATTAGAAATACAAATACAAATATATAATTACGTATAAAAAAAACATATTGTAAATAAATCACAACTTAGTCTGTCATTGATAAACGTTTTCAACATTTGCCGTTTGTTCAGGTAAAGCCCAATCAATTGCAGTGATAAGTGTTAAGTGAGTGATAAGAAAAAACTCATTGATTTAACTGTGCATGGGAATTAAATCGAATACAAAACGGAACGTTATATTTATTTAAGGGCAAAAATAAAATGAAGGAGACTTTAACTTTTCATATATGATTTAATT
>JBAMBR010003948.1:0-12075 GCA_037044475.1 Zaprionus obscuricornis
TTTTATGTTATTGCCCATTAATAAGTTTTATAAGCACATTTTTTTTTTGTAAATTAATTTTCTATTTACTAAATTTTATTTTTGATTAAAAATTCATTGCAACATAATTTTTATGCTTTTAGAGAAATATTTAATGAAAATTTTTGTGCTTGTTGGCCATAGAAATTTGGTTAACAGTATGAATAATGCTAGTTGTAGAAACAATGTTAAGAAAAAAGTTACGTTACGTTTCTATTATTGTTTTTACATCTTTTATCATAGTTAACAGTGGAGCATAATAACTGTAAGACATATGTTAATTTTAACATTTTGCTGTTAAGTTGCTGATATTTGTTATTTTTGAACATAAGTAAAAAATTTAAAGAATTGCAAAGCACTGTTAAAAATTCTGTTAAGTTTCTGTTATTATTATTTTGAAATATTCATCAAAAATTTAATTTATGAGAAGAAATTTAGCTAACAAATAATTTAGCTATGTTTGCTAAAACTGTAATGTTAAGCAACTGTTAAGTTTCTGTTAAGCTTCTGTTATTGTTATTTTTGAATGTAAGTCCAAAATTTAAGGAGACTGTTAAAAATTCTGTTAAGTTTCTGTTATTATTATTTATAAATATTTATTAAAAATTAAATTTATGAGCAGAAATTTATTTAACAGCGATTAATGTTTGCTAAAACCGTAATGTTAAGTAACTGTTAAGTTTCTGTTAGCTTCTGTTATTGTTATTTTTGAACGTAAGTCCAAAATTTAAGGAGAAATTGCAAAAGCACTGTTAAAGTTTCTGTTATTATTATTATTTAAATATTTATCAAAAATTTAATTGTATGAGAAGAAATTTATTTAACAGCGATTAATGTTTGCTAAAACTGTAATGTTAAGCTAACTGTTAAGCTTCTGTTATTATTATTTTTGAACATAAGTCTAAAATTTACGAAAAAGACGTTAATAGTAGAGAATGCTACAAAGCACTGTTAAAAATTCTGTAAATTTTCTTGTTATATTTAATTTTAAAATATTTATGAAAAGTTTTTAAATTAATGTGCAAAAAATTAAATATTTGCTTAAACAATAATGTTAAGCAACTGTTAAGTCTTCTGTTCAGTTGCATGATAAATTTTAATAATTCACAAACAGAAACTATAGTGCAATATAAAGTTGTACTTGCTAACATTAACAATGTTAACAGCAAAAATTGTATTAACAGTTTCACTTTTTATGAATTATTAAAATTTATATTTAATAACAGAAACTTAACAGTTGCTTAACATTATTGTTTAAGCAAATATTTAATTTTTTCACATTAATTAAACTTTTCATAAATATTTTAAAATTAAATATAACAAGAAAATTTACAGAATTTTTAACAGTGCTTTGCTGTTAACATTCTTTATTATTAACATAATTTTTTTCATTAAATTTTAGACTTATGTTCAAAAATAATAATAACAATTAACAGTTGCTTAACATTACAGTTTTAGCAAACATTAATCGCTGTTAAATAAATTTCTTCTCAACAATTAAATTTTTGATTAATATTTAAATATAATAACAGAAACTTAACAGAATATTTAACAGTGCTTTTCATCTCCTTAACTTTTGGACTTACGTTCAAAAATAATAATAACAGAAACTTAACAGTTACTAAACATTACGGTTTTAGCAACCATTAACCGCTGTTAAATAAATTTCTTCCCATAAATTTAATTTTTGATAAATATTTAAAAATAATAATAACAGAAACTTAACAGAATTTTTCGTAGTGATTTTCATCTCCTTAAATTTTGGACTTACATTCAAAAATAACAATAAGAGAAGCTTAACAGAAACTTAACAGTTACTTAACATTACTGTTTTAGCAAACATAGCTAAATCGTCTGTTAGCTAAATTTCTTCTCATAAATTTAATTTTTAATATTATTATTTAAAAATAATAATAACAGAAACTTAACAGAATTTTTAACAATTCTTTAAATTTTTTACTTATGTTGAAAAATAATAATAACAGAAACTTAGCAGAATTTTTAACAGTGCTTTGCAATTCTTTAAAATTTGTTACTTATGTTCAAAAATAACAAATATCAGCAACTTAACAGCAAAATGTTAAATTTAACATATGTCTTGCAGTTATTATGCTCCACTGTTAACTATGATAAAAGATGTAAAAACAATAATAGAAACGTAACGTAGACTTTTTTCTTAACATTGTTTCTACAACTAGCATTATTCATACTGTTAACCAAATTTCTATGGCCAGCAAGCTACAAAAATTTTCATTAAATATTTCTCTAAAAGCATAAAAATTATGTACGCAATGAATTTTTAATCAAAAATAAAATTTCAAAGTAAAATAGAAAATTAATTTACAGAAAAAAAAAAAAAAAATGTGCTTATAAAACTTATTAATGGGCAATAACATAAAATGAGTTTTGGTTGCACACATAAATGTATAACTACATAAATTGACAATATTTAACGATGAATTTAAACATATCCCTGAAACATATCCATGAACAGAAAATACAACACCACCGCCCCCCTCCCTGGTAACTGGCAACCCTCTATGCAAATGCTTAAAACCTATTGCAGCATAAAAAGTTCAGAGACCATAAAAGCAACAACAACTATAAGAGAAAGGGCGGGGCAGCTGGTATAGTTAGTTGGGGTTGGGGTTGGAGTTGGGGTCGGGTTTGGAATTGGGATTGAAATAAGGCACGGGGGGGAGGGGGAGAGCTGATTGTGGTACAAGTTAAAAAGTAAAAGCAGCGCAAAGCATAAAAGAAGGTTAGGGATATAATGTAGAAGAGCAAGAGAATGTAGAAAGAGAGAATGAGAGAAAGAGAGAAATGACTATAACGACAGATTGAACCCTTCGCTTTTAATGCAATTAAGTTTAATTGAAAATTTTCACTCCAAATTATGAGCCGAACGTGTTGTTATGGCACACTCGAAAAGACAGACGGACAGCATAGACAGAAAGTACAAACGGACGGAGCAAACAGAATATAAAGAGAGAGAGAGAGAGAGAGAGAAATAGATAGAGAGACACCCCCGCAATCAGGCAGATGGAAATTAACATGCACACACCCAAAAAATACCCAAGCACACACAGAGAGAGAGAGAGAGTCAGTGAAACATAAGCATTGTAGCGTGTCCTTTGGTGCTTTGCACGTACAGTGTATAACATGGTTTTGTGAGGGGTTGGGCGTTGGTATGGGTGAAGGTTTGTCCAGGATGAGTGAAAGCAATCAAGCGTCCAAATCACTAGCCGAAAAACCGAAGGCAAATGAAAGTTTGCTTTGATGCGAACTGTAGAGCATAGCGCGGCGGCCTGTCCAGGACTTTATTACAAAACAAACAAGCAGCAAGCAGCATCAGCAGCAGCAGCAGCAAGTCAGCCAGCAAAGGACCAGCAATAGCAGCTACATTTTTACCTTACTTTCTCTCTCTCTCTCTCTCTCTCACACAGACACACTCACTGTCGAGCTGTTTTACCACTTTGTTCGCTCGGCATTTAACTTATCTTTTATCTTGATTGCTGTTGACGATGACAAGGATAATGATGATGATGGCGTTTGCCGTTTCTCTTCATGTCCTGTGATTTTAGTTTATCTACACTTCTTCTCCTCTCTCTGTCTCTGTCTCTATCTCACTCTTCACATTGCCTGTCTTACTGTTTGTAGAAGCGAATGCCGTTTGATTTTAATTAGCATTTGACACAGCAGCTTAACACGAACAAAATTGTGTGATCTGTCGTTTCGTTTTTGCGTGTTCTTCTTGTTGTTCTTGTTTCCATGTTGCAACATAGTACAGGTGCTGCACATACACACACACACAGGTAGAGAGAGAGGGAGAGAGAGACGAGCATTTGCTGCTTAATGAGCCATCACACTAACTGGAATTTCAAATGTTCCAATGTGCAAATAAAAATATCGTGTAGCTGCCAGGCAAAACTTTTCTATGGCCAATGCTAACATTTTCCGCATCACAAAACTTTGTTGCAAAAAAAAAAACAAGAACAACAACAAGTAAAAGAAAATATGTTGCAAGTGGCATAAAAATTGTTTGTGTTGCAAATGTGTTGATTGTTGAATACGCTTACAACATACTAGATTTTATTTCAGTCTGAAATTAAAATTAAAATTAAAAATAAATATAAAATAAAAAAGTAATTTATTTTATAAAAGAAAAAATCAATTAAAATAATAAAAAGTAAAATGAAAGAAAAACGAAAATAAAATTACAATAAAATCATAAAAAATAAAATAAATAATAATAATTAAATAAAATAAAAAATAAAATAATAATTAAAATACTGAAAATATAAATTAAAAGAAAATGAAACAATAAAAAAATTAAAATTAAATAACATAAAACAAAATAAAATAATATAAAATAAAATAAAATAAAATAAAACAGAAATAAATAAAAAAAATTATAAACTTCAAATAAAAAATATAAAATATTTAATAAAATAAGAACAAAAAAAAAAAGACAAAATTTAAATGAAATTATATAAAACACAATAATATATTAATATAATATAATATGAAATAAAATTAAGTAAAATAAAATAAAAATAAAAAGTGCGAAAAAAATAAAGAAAAAAAAATAAAAAATAAATTGAAAGAAAAATTAACAATAAAATAAAATAACATAAAAAAAAAAAATAATAATGTAATATAAAATAAAATGAAAACAAAAATAAAATAAAATAATAAAAGACAAAATTAATAAAAAATTAATAAATAATATAAAAAATATACAATAATATAATATAAAATAAAATTAAAGAAAAAAAAATAAATAAATAATACAAAATCAAATAAAATAAATAAATAATAAAAAAAATATTAAAAAAAATGAAATAAAAAAAAAAATAAAATAAAAAAAATAAAAGACAAAATTTAAATAAAATTATTATATAAAATATTATATAACACAATAATATAATATAATATAATATGAAATAAAATTAAGTAAAATAAAATAAAAATAATAAAATTAAAATTGAAAGAAATAGAAACAATACTTAAAATGGAATAACATAAAACAAAATAAAATAATGATAATATATAATAAAATGAAAATCAAAATAAAATAAAATAATAAAAGATAAAATTAATAAATAATATGAAATAATATAAAAAATATAAAATAATAAAATATATAAAATAAAATTAAAGAAAATAGTAAAAATAAATAAATAATTAAATAAATAAAAATAAATAATACAAAATCAAATAAAATAATTAAATACATAAATAATAAAAAAATTTTTATAAAAAAAAGAAAATAAAAAAATAAAATTTAAAATAAATTAGAATAAAAGAAATAAAATGAATGATATGAAAGTCTATTGCAATTTCAGCACAGATTCGCAATACTCTGTACAGCAGCTAACAAGAACAGACTTAGATAACTGACACCCACGCGTGGTCATGTAACCAACCACACACATATATATATACACACACACACACAGACATACATACAGACATACGAGTACATACAGACAAACATATATTAAAACAACAACAATATTTACTTGCTGTATTTGTCGTTCAATGCGCTGTGCTGGAAAATGCAATGTGAAAAGTTTGCATTACATATACAAATGTCTGTCTGTCTGTCTGTTTGTATGCATGTATGTGTGTGTGTGTGTGTGTGTATGTGTCTCAATGGTGCACTAAGCTAGCGTCAAGGCTGCAAGTTTTTGGCCAGAGCGAAGTGCAATTGCATATACTTAGTTGTATCTATATCTGCTGCTTACACATACATAAACATACATACGTATGTCGCATATTGGACACATCTATTTTTTTTTTTTTTTGTTAGCCAAAGGCAAAGAGAGAGAGAGAGAGAGAGAGAGAGACTGCGGTTGCAGGTGGCCTACGGGTATGTGAAGCAGCAAACATTTGCCAAAGTATTTCGACTGACTGACTGACTGTGTGGGCGTTGTGGCTTACGATATATGATTCGCCCATGCAGCTGCTCTATATATATATGTCTAAAAGTATTTGCAGAAGCAAAAGAAAAAGACAGCAGGAGAGAGAGAGAGAGTGAGAGTGAGAGAGGTAGTGAATGTTTGTGGCATTGTAATGCATTTAGTATGTTGCACGGGTAGTTTAGCTTTACGTTTGAAGTAGATTTCTTTCTCTCTCTCTCTCTCTGTGTGTGTGTTAGTGTGTGTAGTTTGAAGTGTGTCAATGCAAATGTATGTGTGCGCGCGTCGTTCAGTGTCTCGTGTGTGTTTTGAATTATTTATATTATTTGTGCACTTTATATGCAACTGCAAAAGCAGCTTGCAGCTTGCAGCTTGAAAGTCAAGTCCAAACTATACAAACATTTGCCTCACCAAATGTTTTTTTCAGTTGCCTCTCTCTCTCTCTCTCTCTCTTTCTCTCATTCTTTTTCTTGCTAAGAAAGAAAAAAAACTCTCACATTTTGCAAGTGACATTTGATGCCAATGCATCGCTTGCTTGCTCTTTGCATTTATTGCATTTCACATACAGACACACACACACACACACACAGACACACAAAAAAACATGAAGAAAATCTTGACTTTTGACATGTTTACAATATGAACATGACAGTGTCAGTTTTGTTGGCAGCATGATCATAGAAATGTAGATGGGGCAAGGTCTGTGTGCAAGAGGTGCTTGCTACCTTTCTTCTTCTTCTTTTTTTTCTGTTATACAATTAGAAAGAGTGTCAAAAAAAAAAAATAAAACATGCACACACCCAACATTGTTGCCGGTTAACAAACATGAGACCAAAAAAAAACAAGTAAGAAAGTTATAGTCGAGTGTGCTCGACTATATAATACTCGGTGCCCAAAGTTATATTATATATTTATTTTGCTCGTGCTGCGCACTCGCCAATTTTAAGATAATATAAAAAAAAAATTTTTAAAAAAAAATTAAAAAAAAAAAATCGTCTCGGGAATCGAACCGCGGACCTCATGCACGCGAGTTCAACCCTCTAGCCACTGAGCCACGCTCTTCACAAGTATGAGAAACACTGAAAAAATGTTGCCGTCGTTTGGGGTGAGAACAGCAAGCAAGCGTACGCCTCTCAACTTTTGAAATTTGAAATGTGTATAACTTCCATGTTTATTATCCGATCTATACCAAATTTGCACACAACGTCCAGATAAACATATTCTAACTTTGTACCAAAATTCAGTGCTGTAGCTTGACTGGGTGTGGGTGAAGTGGTGTGTTCAAAATGGTTTTCATCGATTTGTGGAGGCGGAGGGGGGCGTGGCAAAAATCCAAAATAAACTTGATCTGCCTGCAAACACTACAAACACTATGCAAAAAAAATTAAGTCTCTATCTCTTATAGTCTCCGAGATCTGTGTGTTCATACGGACGTACAGACGGACAGACGGACAGACGGGCACAGACGGACAGACGGACATGCTCCAATCGACTCGACTGTTGATCCTGAGTCAGAATATATATACTTTATGGGGTCGGCCACGCCTCCTTATGGGTGTTACATACATTTGCTCTTGTCACTAACCCAATATACTCTTGGTTCCCATAGGGCACCGAGTATAAAAAAAAAAACAATTCATTTGTAAAATTCTGAGTCTTGTCACATCTCCATTAGCTATATTGTTCTTTACCGCTGCTTAACTTTAATATTTCATACACAGCGACAATACCCTTGCCACAAGTCGCTATTGGAGTTCAGCCAAAAGACAAAATTGTAAACAATAAATAAAATACAAATTCTTGTCTAAACATTTGAATTTATAGCTGACAGATATTTTTGTTGTTGTTGTTGCTCAGCTATGTTATGTTGTACTTATGCTGTATATGATTCATAACTAAACAAAAACATAACAATAATAATAATTTTGACAATATCGAAACAATTTGCTGCAATGAAGCATGTACAAAAAGAAAACAAAATTTTAATTTCATTCACAATTTTTTATACTCGGTGCCCTATGGGAACCAAGAGTATATTGGGTTAGTGACAAGAGCAAATGTATGTAACACCCATAAGGAGGCGTGGCCGACCCCATAAAGTATATATATTCTGACTCAGGATCAACAGTCGAGTCGATTGGAGCATGTCCGTCTGTCCGTCTGTCCGTCTGTCCGTCTGTCCGTCTGTCCGTCTGTCCGTCTGTACGTCCGTATGAACACACAGATCTCGGAGACTATAAGAGATAGAGACTTAATTTTTTTTGCATAGTGTTTGTAGTGTTTGCAGGCAGATCAAGTTTATTTTGGATTTTTGCCACGCCCCCCTCCGCCTCCACAAATCGATGAAAACCATTTTGAACACACCACTTCACCCACACCCAGTCAAGCTACAGCACTGAATTTTGGTACAAAGTTAGAATATGTTTATCTGGACGTTGTGTGCAAATTTGGTATAGATCGGATAATAAACATGGAAGTTATACACATTTCAAATTTCAAAAGTTGAGAGGCGTACGCTTGCTTGCTGTTCTCACCCCAAACGACGGCAACATTTTTTCAGTGTTTCTCATACTTGTGAAGAGCGTGGCTCAGTGGCTAGAGGGTTGAACTCGCGTGCATGAGGTCCGCGGTTCGATTCCCGAGACGATTTTTTTTTTTTAATTTTTTTTTTAAAAATTTTTTTTTTTATATTATCTTAAAATTGGCGAGTGCGCAGCACGAGCAAAATAAATATATAATATAACTTTGGGCACCGAGTATTATATAGTCGAGCACACTCGACTATAACTTTCTTACTTGTTTTATTTTTTTTTTTCGTAAACAAGAAAACGAAAGTTCAAATTGTGGCAACTATGAAATTAATAAATTTCGAATATTAATATAAATTCTCTTAATGAAAATTTCTAAATATTTATAGCAAATTTTTAAAAATTATATAAAAAAAAAAAAAAAATTAATTTTTTAACTGAATTTTTGTTTGTTGTCAGTAAATAAAATTCAATGTTACATCATTTAAAGTTAGCAGCTGCTTTGAAGCTTTATGCCACGGGAAACTATCACATATACATATAAAAAAAAATTAGTTTTACTAATCACAGCTGTTTGTTTGCAATAACAACAAATAGACTTTCATATAAATTATAGGCAAAAATTTAATTATCATATTGTACATGCAATTTGACTAGTAACACAGTTTCGTCAAGGCACAAACAACAACAACAACGAGAAACTAGAAAAGCCAAAAGTATGTTACTAAAACAATTAGCAGTGTTCTAATTAAAGCAACATTCAAAGCGGCATTCAAAGAAGAAGAACAATAACAGCAGCAACAGCAACAGCAAACAGAGCCTTTGATTGATGATGATGTAAGTGCTGTAGAGGCGGCAAGTTGGCAAAGCGCCTGCAACACATGAGACCAAAGCATGGCAAAGCGCCTCAAGTTGCCTATGCTCATTGTTGTTGTTGTTTTGCTTTTTGACCAGCGGCAACAAACAATGCTGCAACAAAACACACACACACACACACACATACACGCATACACACATATATGCTAAAAACAAAAAGAAAATGTTTAAGGAAATTGCTGCAAATATTTTGCTTGTTAAGTGAAACCCAGTTTCGAAAATGCTTTTTGCCTTAGACTGAGACTGAGACTGAGACTGAGACCGAGAACGAAACCCTTGCCCCCCTATGCAAAGCCATAGTGCAGTTGCAGTGCACTTTTTGATAATGTTCTTCAGGCATTTGCCATGCCACACGCTTGAGAGTATAAGGCACTCGTAGAACATCATCGTCTACGTCTACGTCTACGTCTACGTCTTGGTCTACATCTTCGTCTTAGTCTTTGTTTCTTTACGTCTTTACGTCTTCACGTCTTCACGTCTTTGCGTCTTTGCGTCTAGCACTTTTCGGTTATTTCTAGTCCTTGCAATTTTGCATTTTGCATAAGCGCTTGGAAATGCCTTTGTCGTTTTAGCAATTTATGCAAATTTCGTGCATTTTCCATGTTGTTACATTCTTTGTATGCATGGCCAACATACATATACACACACATACACATATATATATGTATATAAGTTTATGTTTTAGACGTGAGTCTGCATATGCATGCTAAACTGGCATAGAGTACAACTGGCATACAATTAAAACTAAATTAGTAGGCCTCTAGGCACTATGTATGCACTATTTACAATGCCTGGACTATGGATAGTGCAGAATGGACTTTGCAAAACTTTACGTTATATGCTGGCAAAACTGAAAATACCAAAACTGCCAACTGTGAATGTTTCGAATGCAATTTTTGTTATTTTCTAATTGAATTATTTAGTTTCAAGTCCTTTAATTAAATGCACACGCAAAACTTTCAAACCAAACTCAACGACAGCAGCAGCAGCAGCAGCAGCAACAGCAACAGCAATAGCAACAACAATAACAACAAATTTGCCAAATCAAGCATAGTAAAAACTGCATAAAACTGTAAAGGACATGCTCAACTTTTAGAGGCAGCAAATGTAGGGCGAGAAATAAACTTCAATTTAAGATACTTGAAAATTTGCAAATAAAATAAAAAAAAATAAAATAAAAAGAAAATAAATAATTGATAGAATGAATAAATAAATAAATAAATAAATATATAAATAAATAACTATGTAAATAAAAATAAATAAAACAAAATTATATACAAATAAATAATAATAAAAATAAAAATAAAATAAATAGATAAATTAAAAAAAAAAACATAAATAATTTTAATAAAAAAATTATACTAAAAATATATATTTGTATAAAAAATAAATGAATTTTATTTCATTGAATAAAATAACAGGTTGGCTGATAAGTCCCCGGTCTGATACATAGATGGCGTCGCTAGTATTGAATGCATATTATATTATATAGTACTAACCTTTAAATGATTCGTGTCAAAATTTGTCTGTCAGTCAATTAGTTTGTGAGATAGAGCGTCTTTTGTGAAGCAACTTTTGTTATTGTGAAAAAAAGGGAAAAAAAGGAATTTCGTGTTTTGATAAAATACTTTTTTTTGAAGGGAAAAAATACAGTGGAAGCGAAAACTTGGCTTGATAATGAGTTTCCGGAGTCTGCCCCAGGGAATACTCTTAGCAAAACAATATAGAATATAGAATATAGAATATAGAATATAGAATATAGAATATAGAATATAGAATATAGAATATAGAATATAGAATATAGAATATAGAATATAGAATATAGAATATAGAATATAGAATATAGAATATAGAATATAGAATATAGAATATAGAATATAGAATATAGAATATAGAATATAGAATATAGAATATAGAATATAGAATATAGAATATAGAATATAGAATATAGAATATAGAATATAGAATATAGAATATAGAATATAGAATATAGAATATAGAATATAGAATATAGAATATAGAATATAGAATATAGAATATAGAATATAGAATATAGAATATAGAATATAGAATATAGAATATAGAATATAGAATATAGAATATAGAATATAGAATATAGAATATAGAATATAGAATATAGAATATAGAATATAGAATATAGAATATAGAATATAGAATATAGAATATAGAATATAGAATATAGAATATAGAATATAGAATATAGAATATAGAATATAGAATATAGAATATAGAATATAGAATATAGAATATAGAATATAGAATATAGAATATAGAATATAGAATATAGAATATAGAATATAGAATATAGAATATAGAATATAGAATATATATATTTATATTCTATATTCTATATAGAATATAGAATATAAAATATAGAATATATAGAATATAGAATATAGAATATAGAATATAGAATATAGAATAGAATATAGAATATAGAATATAGAATATAGAATATAGAATATAGAATATAGAATATAGAATATAGAATATAGAATATAGAATATAGAATATAGAATATAGAATATAGAATATAGAATATAGAATATAGAATATAGAATATAGAATATAGAATATAGAATATAGAATATAGAATATAGAATATAGAATATAGAATATAGAATATAGAATATAGAATATAGAATATAGAATATAGAATATAGAATATAGAATATAGAATATAGAATATAGAATATAGAATATAAATA
>JBAMBR010003949.1:0-31779 GCA_037044475.1 Zaprionus obscuricornis
ATCTTTCTATCAATATTTAATCTTTCCATCCAGCAATATCAATATATCAATCTTTTAACATTTCCCTATTTTAGTCTATCAATGTACAATATATCAATCTATCAATTTATCAATCAATCACTCAATCAATCTTTTAATCCATCAATCTATTAATATTTCAATAACTCAAATTATCAATCTGTCAAACTATTAATCTTCTATATATCAATCTATCAATTTATCAATCATTCAATCTTTTCATCTAAGAATCTGCCCATCAATCAATCTAACAATCATTCAATTTATAATCTTATCTTTCTATCAATCGAACAATCTTTCCATCCATCAATATCAATATATCAATCTTTCAACATTTCACTATATCAGTCTATCAATCTAATATATATCAAAATCTATAAAATTTATAAATCAATCTATCATTCTATCAATCTTTCAATCTATTATTCTCTATGAATTTGTCAATGTATCTATAAATCTATTTATCTATCTAAGGCTCGTTCTATTCTTCGATCCATATCTATCTATCAATCTACCTATCTATCAATCGAATTTATGTATCTTTTCATTTATTTATCTAGATATCTTTCTCTATATGTATGTTTATTTACTTATCTATATCAATTTATTTAACTATTCAGTTATCTGTTTGTCAATATACATCAATGTACATGCTTGTATGTATGTATATATATAATTTCTCAAGAACATCATCGCTTATAAATAGGCAGAAATCTAGAACCGGTTAAATCTCTGGCTTAGTTCTGACTCTATATTAATGACTATGCTTTGTAGCATATTTGCATAGTTGATTGACTATGCTTAGCATAGCTACAGATACATATATATATATAGATATATATATAGATATCTATGTACATTATAGTATAGTATATGCAAATATATCTATATATGCTTTGTAGTTATTGGTACTAAGAGAATACTATGGATAGAACTGGACGCCGACTATAGTCGGACTTGTAAAGATACCGCATGTGTTATAAAGTTCAATGCACCTTAAAGCCTAAACGAAATTAATATCAAAACTTTGTAAACAATAAATTAAAATTATCATAGCCTAATAGACTTAAGTTCGAGTAGCTAAGTACAGTTGAAACGAGAGAGATAGAAGATACATACAAAAATTGATAATAATAACATATACTATATATATATAGTAAATTATCTGAACAACGTAGAATTATTTAGGCATATCAATTGAGGAAATCTATGTCAATAATTAAGGGTTTCATTGTTCTTTAAAAAAAAATATATATATATATATCTATATATAGTGTTCATTAGGTCACGGAAGTTACTAGAAATACTAGATAGGAGACATATGGTATGCTATACTATAATAATTCATTGATTAGTTTTATTTTTGAATTTAATTAATTGAATTTATTTATTCAACTTTAGTTTAAATACAAATACAAATACAAATAAATGCGTTGATTTTGTAATAAATTGTAACATATAACAAAAAACATGTAAGAAAGCTATAGTCGAGTATGCTCGACTATATAATACTCGGTGCCCAAAGATATATTTATATTTATATATTTATTTAGCTCGTGCTGTGCACTTGACAATTTTAAGTTAATTTATAACAAAAAAAAAAAAAAAAAAAAAATAAGTCGCCTCGAGAATCGAACCGCGGACCTCTTCCACGAAAGTTTAACCCTCTAACCACAGATCTAAACTCTTTAGAAATGTGAGAAAGAAAAAACACTAAGTTAATGTTGCGGTGTGTGGGGTGAGAACAGCAGGCAAGCGTACGCTATAGAGACGCCTCTCAAATTTTGGAATTTGAAATGTGTATAACTTCGTGTTAATAATCCGATCTATATCAAATTTGTAGTCAGTAGCTTGCTGGGTGTGTTCAAAATGGTTTTTATCGATTTGTGGAGGCGGGGTGGGGGCGTGGCAAAAATCCAAAATAAACTTGATCTGCCTGCAACTAATACAAGCACTTTGCAAAAAATGAAGTCTCTAGCTCTTATAGTCTCCGAGATCTGTGTGTTCATAAGGACGTACAGACGGTACAGACGGACATGGTCCAATCGACTCGGCTATTGATCCTGAGTCAGAATATATATACTTTATGGGGTCGGCCACGCCTCCTTATGGGTGTTACATACATTTGCTGCTGTCACAAACTCAATATACTCTTGGTACCCAATGGGCACCGAGTATAAAAAGCAAAGGTATTTTCGTAGTGTCGAAGATTTGCAATTTATTCCAAAAATTGTTCCTATAAATACTTTATTTTTGAGCATATGAATATTGTAATCCCATAGAAATCAGACCTAGCTAATAAATATATAACTTTGCACTTAATTTAATCTTAAACAAGAATTCAATTTTCAACTGATCGTTTATATGACAATTTTAGGATATAGTAGTCCGATTTAACTCTTTTCAAAAATCAATATATGCTGCTGCTGGATATGTATATATCCAGTTTTTGCTTGATTTTAAAATTTCGACTACTTTGCAGATTATAATTAAGAATGTATATAATTTTTGCGATCTGTCCCACCTTCTTTTGGTTGATCAAAATTAATATAGCTTTGCAAGTGTTTAAAATATTTTACCTACGCTTTCAGCGGGTATATTAACTTTGTCTAGGAGTGTGTAAAATTTATAAATAAACAAAGTATATATATTCATGATCAGCATTAACTGCAATTTCCAAATCTACATTTCAGTCTGTGCATCTGCTTGGCTCAGAGTCTTAAAGTTATCTCAATGAAACTTGGCCAACATACTTCCTATGGCCATAAGTTGTATAAAATTCTATAACAGATCGGATAGAACAACTATATTATATAAAGCAATCATAGGAATTATTGGTCGAAAATTGAGCTAAGTGAGATCGTTTCAGTCTGCAAGTGTATAACATCTTCGACTTTATTGTCTATATACTAAAAATTATTGGTATAAAAAAAAACAAGTTTATAAAATCGAAATAAATTTATATTATAATTTAGATGCATGCTACAATACTAATGAGCATATCGAGCATTGAAAGATAAGCATAAAGTTTAATATAAAATTAATGAGTTTACGTTATGTACAGATTAAGCTATAGATGAATTGTAAGGTGTAAGTAAGGTTAACTTGCCTTACATGTAATATATATGTATGTAAAAATATAAGAAGGAAATTATATAAGAAATTACTAGAATGAAATCCTGTAAGTTTAAGCCAAGCTGCACATATTGGTAAACAAAAATATAAAAAGTTGATCAATTAGCCAATTAGACTTGTATCGACCTTCAAACTATGCAAGTATATACATGTACAAACATGCTGAGCATTGTCATTATAGGGTTGCAAAATTGATGACACTCATAAACAATTTTGCTTAGCTAGCATATAGTTATAATAATACTTAATGCAACCGTGTGGCATAAATTAAAATAAGAGAATTAAGTTTACCAACAGCATGACGAAGAATTTATACACTTTTTTATATGCAAGAAAATAAAAAAAAAAATTAAAAATAAAAAAAAATTAAAAATAAAAATAATAATGAAAATAATGAAAATATTAAAATAAAATAAAATAAAAATAATGAAAATATTAAAATAAAATAAAATAAAAATAATGAAAATATTAAATGTAGTTGAAAAAAAATAAAATAAAAAAATAAAAATAATAATAATGAAAATATTAAATGAAGTTGAACTTAATTTAATATCATTTAAAATCTATAAATAAATGTCAAAAATTCAACAATTTAATCAATCAGCAGACAAACTAACATGCTGATCAGGAATATATATATATATATATATATATTATATATGTATGTATATACTCAGCCTTTGATCACAATGACTATAACTTTGCAAAGTGTATAAAAATTTGCACATGCTTAAGACAACATTCACCTTAAAGCGATTAGATATGATTGTATATGTATAAGTATGAGTGTGTGTGTGTGTGTGTGTGTGTGAATTGCAGTGCATATATACACACATACATATATACATACATATATATATATATATATATATATTCATAGTAATATGTGTAATTCTGTGATATTTGCATAATGCAACTTTCCAAAGCAATTAGGAAGACAGACAGATGAGCAGACAGACGTACAGACATATGTACATACTCATAAATAACCGTACAGATACATATCTATATAGTATACATATCAGTAGTGCTTAACAGCAGCTATTTCTATGTTAATAAATGTTCGATTTCTAGTTCCTAAATGACAATTCTATATAATATATAACATATGCCCGTAAAATATACCCTAGAAAAAAAACAGTTATTCATTAATAGACCTAAAGATATTTTAGCTTATTTTCTTACACTATGAAATCTATCACTGCACATTTTTACAGGGTATAATGATGAGTATATGCAACACTTTGGATATAAATTGAAATTACAATTGAAATTGAAATTGAAATTGAAATGCAAAAATGGAAATAGAAATAGAAATAAGACTGCTGCTGCCGTTGCGATACGTGATCCATAAAAATAGCATTTTAATTGCGAATAATTATGATCTGGGAAACTAAGAGACTAGCAACTAATGATTTCCACAAGCAACAGTAGCTGCTGCAGCAGCATCAGAAGAACAAACAAATGAATGAACAATAATCTGACTATAATCTTCAACATTACATTTTATTTTATTTTATTTTATTTTTATTTTTTATGTTATTTATGTGTGAAGCATTGCTAAAGTTCTACAATTGTATTCAGCAATGAGAAAAACTATATATCAAACTATATATATATATATATATATATAAACAAATTTAATAGTTTTTCTCTCTGATTCTGATTCTGATGCTATGCAGTATATATATGTTATATAAATTAGTTGTGGCATTTTTTGAGCTTTTGAAATAAACTTGATTCGCTTTAATGATATCGAAAAAATAAAAAATATTTATATACTATATACAGGGTGCGCCACCTCGAGCTTCGGTATGTAAATGTTAAATAACTTCAGAAAAAACACAAATATTTATAGAAAATATTTTATTTTTATTTAGTTTGTTCTTTTACAATTTATTTAAGTTAGTTTTTGCATACAATATCGATCAAATGATCAGCTTTATTCTTCATGGCAAAAAGTGTACTTTCCATTTCCACTTTCTTGAGCATATCGGTTGATATATTGGACATTTAGTTGCGAATAGTTTCCTTGAGCTCTGTGATGATCTTGAGCTTGCTTATGTATACTTTGCTCTTTAGAAAACCTACACAAAAAGAAGTCCGCTGAGGTCAAAAATCAGACAAATGCGGCAGCCAAACATGCCAAAAATTCAAGAATTTTGACTACTTTGAGGGCGTGCGCCAAGCGCCGCAGCTTGTTTTCACTACTTCGACATGTTCTTTCGGTATTAAGTTAGGCATGACGTTTTCATAACGTAACTTCACAAATCAATCGCTATACAAATGTCAAATCTATGCAGTGTTTCTGCAGCGAAGCTCGAGATGGCGCACCCTGTACTATAAATTTCTAAATGGGAAACAATTTAAAACTTCAGCATGCCGAATATATCATACTCTTACTATCTTAAACTTATAAAATCACAATTTTTGATCTGTCGCTCTTATGACCACTATATGATTTAGTGGAACGTTTGGAAACAGAGTCCTGTAAATCGTCGCTAAACTTAAATCAGGCGAACAGTTTCGTTAACAAACAAGTTTGATATAGTAGTCCGATTTGTCCAGTTGCAATTTATATAGCTTTTTCTTATATAGCTTAGCTTTAAGTCTGCGATTCTAGCTACTGCAACTGCAAATGCTGTTCAAGAATATATACTACTGTGGGCAAAAAGTAAGTAATTTTCAATTTAAAATTCTCGGGCTTAAGATAGCGTACTAGTTTTACTAGTTCTGGCGGTAATTTCATGTCAATGTCAGTATCAGTACTATATTTACGCTTGTGTTTACCAAACGATCAAGATTGCATTTGTCGATTGTTACAGAGAAGTGCCATCAAATTTTGCTTGCGGAAACGTTGAGGATGTTGTGGAAAGCCATTGGTGATCCTACCATGTGCTAGAAAAATGTTTACAAGTGGTACAAAGACTTCAAAGAGGGTCGGGAACATGTTGATGACTTGGAGCGCTCCGGACGAGCATTGACGTCAACAGATGACCAACACGTCAATGAAGTGAAGGAATTAGTGCTCAAAAATCGTCGGTTGACTGTTAGAGACCTTACTGATATGATCGGAAAACCATTTTGAAAGACCATTTGGGCCTACGAAAAGTTGGTACCGAAACCGTCGCACACTGCACTCGTTCTTCGTGTCCATTTCGTCAAGAATTCGACGCATATCGTTCCGCAACCAAGATGACATCTGGCGGTAATTCTCCTGATTTGCCTCCGTGTGACTTCTGGCTATTCCCAAAACTCAAGGGACCACTCCGGGGAATGCGTTTCGATTCGATTGAAGAGATAAAAGCGGAGCTCATGGCTATAACGGAAAGGAACTATTTGGCCTGTTTCGAGTATTTGGCATAGGTGCATTTTATCGGGAAGGGGATTACTTTGAGGGGGATAAAATTGATTCAGGAGAATAAATAAAGAATTTTACTTTACAAACAAATTCACCTTATTTTAGGCCCACATAAAGACAATGTCACTTGCCATATGTATATATAATTATGTAGCCTGCCATGCCTTCTTATGGATATTACCAACTTCTAGCCAAAATTAATACACCCTTCAGCAAGTGTATCAAATATTTTAGCATCGATGCATAGATGAAAGATGAAATGATATAAGCGAGCAACATGAGCAACAGCTGCTGATCCGGATCATGACAATACTTTATACTTCCTGAGACGATTAATATGAATACCGGATATAATGTTCATAACTGTTGGCAAAATATATTTAAAAGCTTGAATTTCGATTATTGTTTTTTTTTTTTTATTTTTTTTTTATTATGAAATATTATAAGTTGATCTACAGCAGTCAATGCCAGAATACAATAAATTTTATTTACTTTTTGGGCTCGATCGAAAAACATGACAAATATTATCAAAATGCTAAAAAGCAATTGAACGAAGCCAAAAACCAAAAACCAAAACCGAATCTGACTTCGACTTCGACTTCGACTTTAAATACAAATGCAAATCAATGAAACTAATTCACAACTAAATGCAATAAAACTCTATGAATTATGTATTATGTAATATGAATATAAATCTTTAGCGTAAAATACAAAATATATATAGAAATCATGGCTGACTAACTGAACTCTTAAGACTTAAAACTTAAGATTTGAGTTAACAAACAAGAAAGCAAACTTCGCTTGACACAAGGTTCTGTTGCGGGCCATTTGAAGCGAGACATAACGTCGCCAAATGCAAAGCAAAATTGAGACCAACGATAAAAAACAAAGCAAAAGTACAAACACACACAACAAATGCAAAACAAAATTTTAAGCAAAAATCAACAAATACAAAGAAAACAAAGAAAATCAAACAAAACCAAAAAAAAAAAAAAAAACAAACGCCGTGCAACTTGAGCAACAGTCGAGACAACAAAAATCAAACATTAAATACACGTGGAGAGCTGATCAATAAACAAACGAAACACAGAAACATTACAACAACAACAACAACAATTCATTGATTAGTTTTACTATAGTTGCTTTTGTTGTTGTTGTTATTGTTGTCACAATATTGTGAGAAAAGCAAATTCATGTTCATAATAAAGAACATTCGTTGCGCCTGCCTTACGATCAGTCAGTGTTCAGTCTTATCCTTTAAAGGCCTTTAAATTATGACACTGATCTGTCTACTTGTCAGTTCACTGTATGTCGATCACTGTTCGCCGACAGCGTCTTCTTCTTTGCTGTTCAACTTTCGCTTTTCACAAATATTCAAGCTCTGACATTGACCCTGAACATGAACTTTGCCTGCTGTTTTTATGCCCATGCGAACAGGTTTTCAATACGAAAGACTTAGGCGACGTACTTGATAATCGCACAATTAGCGCCATCTACAGTTGGAGTAGCAAATCATCTGTTGCCCATCTACAGGAAAAACAAAACTTTTATATATTTAGTTCAATTATTGGCCGTCAAAGCGTCATTTGGCGACCTCTTGCGATAACTTGCCTGAGAGCTTAAGCCTAGCTTTAATCTCAAAAAACTTTATGCACACTTTTCATATATTTTTTCTAGCTTTAATAACATTTTTCATAATTTTAGTTATCAATTTTTTTGAAAGTTTTAAAACGATAAAAAAAAAAACTGTTGTCTTAAAGATTATCTTTTCGCTTTTCATTTTGTTTCGTGTATCGATAGCCATCGATAACATCAAGTACAGAAGTAAATACGCCACCTAGCGGTAGACATGTGAGGCGGGCGAGATACTAAGACTGTAGATGGCGTCTCTTATATTTGGCGCGTAATTTAAATTCAAATCGAATGGCGGAAAAGTTGTTTGCTGAAATGTTTGCATAAAATTGAATATAATATAATGAGAAAGAAGAAGATAATTTGCATATATGTATTGTTAGCACCATTTAGCGATAATTATGTGATAAGATGTATCTAAAAGCTTTTGCACTCTAGTTTGCCAATATCAAAGAGTAGATACATACAAACATATGCACATACTATAAATGACGACAAATCACATTTATTATTTGTTATTAACAATTTAACCTTCATCAAATTATCATGAATATGTGAGTGCGCGCAATTTGCTTATTCGATTTTGTTACGTTTTTCTTTTCTTTTCAGATTTGTGATGATAAGCAAATGCAAACGTTTTTCAATTATTATACATACACTTAGTAACATACATATATGTATGTATGTACATACAACATATATTCATATACACTTCATACATACTTAGTAACACATTCAAATGCTTTATGTGCACGTTATAAGATTTCCATTGCATTTACTTATCGTTATTTACATTAACCTAACTCTAAATTGAAAAACATGACAAAAAAATATAAATTTATCAACACTTTGCCGAAGATTTAATACTCTACGCAAGTTGCAATTGAAAAGTTTTATACAAAAAAAAAAAATCGAAATTTTCAATGAGTCGTCGCTATATAATATAATAGTACGATATGCTGCATTTCAACTTATATAAATATATCATATATATATGTGAACAATTTTATCTGTATAACAAAATTAATATACCCTTGCAGCAGTATGTAGAAAAATATATGTATGTACATATAGTATGTATGTATGTAAGAAATAAACTAACATTTTATAATGGAAATGAAGGTGAAATTTTGATAAGATTGGATATGAGGACGACAGATTGAGGAAACGAAAATCGTTTGTATGTCTGTATGTATTTATTTATATAATGATAATACACAATTGCCTCATAGATATACATTTGTATGTATATATGTATGTATATGTATATAGCTATGAGTAAAATATTTGTAACTCCAAATTTTATGATACTAACAACAAATGTAAATAAAAGTAAGAAAAAAAAAATAAAAACTACTTTGAAATTTAAAGTTTGTTAAAGAAGTTTTATTCTATGACAAGTGCATATTAATTTTAGTCAGCTATCGAACATATTTAGCTACATTATGGGCATAGATTATAAATTTTGATATTCAATATTTCAATTTAAACTTTAAACTTTCTATTTAAACTTAAATTAGAACAAAATATAATTAAAAATTAACTTTAATTAAAATTAATTTTTAAAATAACAATATCATATTTCAGCTAGTATCTCAGTTTTTTTTTATGAGTACTGCATATCTTATAGTCGAGCATACTCTCGACTATAGCTTTGTCAACTTGTTCTAACTAGTTTTGTATTCTCGCGCTCTTTAATTCCCCAGCTCGCCGTTATTTATTTTATTTTATTTTCTTTTTTAATCTAAAGATTTCAATTACTCATTGAACTTGCCGGGTTGTATAACTCCATCAGCAGACACGATGCCTAATGCCTAGCGGCAATCACAGTGGCACGACGAGTACTCGCATGGCTACATTTGTTGCTTCTATAAGTGTATATGTATATATACACTTATGTGTGCGTGTGTGAGTCTAAGCATTTTTTTTTTTTTTGCCTGCTCAACAGTGTTGCCAAATCAGCTGTTTTTCTCTTCTAGGTTTATTTTTATGGCCTGCGGAAGAGTATATTCATTTAACCCAAATACTTATAATGCACAGAAAGATGCTGCCATGCATCCTTAAAGCTGTATATACTGTATATACCAATTCTAATCCGCAAAATCAAATTATTCTTTATTCACACATTCTTATTTTGCTTTTCAATAAAAGCTGGCATCACTGTCATGCTTGAACATGTGTTTTTCTCTCTTGCTCTCTGTGTGTGTGCTCTCTCACGTGTGTGTGCTCTCTTCTATTTTCTATTACGATCGGTTTGTCCCACATTTTTGTTTGCTAGTATTTTCTACTTCTTCTTCATGCAGTCATAAGTCGCAGCAGCAGCGGCAACGGCAGCGGCAACGGCAACGGCAACGGTAACGGCGACAGCGACGCGTCTTTATAACGTTCACAGTCGACGTTGTCGCAGCCAAAAGCTGACGCGCTACTTTTGTTTACTTTATTTGTTATATATTAAATATAGTTTTCAGTAAATCCAACGCATAATCGTACAAGCGTTTACATTAAATAAATGTGCAATAAAATTAAATAACTACAAGAAAAAAACAAAAAAAAAAAACAGAACAGAGCAGTTGTAGTATATCTTAAACCAGCAGAAGATTTGACACCCTTGCAAGCTCAAGTGAAAATATATTGTGTAAGTTTTTAATGTTTCTTATCCAGAATATATATGTACATACATATGTACATATGTATGTATATTATAGGGGCTGCCACCCCTTCTTCTATGACTTACAAACTTATTAATTACATATTCTAAAATATCCAGATTTGTCGGTAAAAATTAGAATTGGTAACACTTGCATCAAGTGTGTGTGTGTTTGTGCGAGAGAGGTTGAGGTTGAACAAATTTAAATGAGAGAAAAAGAGCACGAGAATGAGTATGAGTATGAGTATGAGAAAGCGAGCGTACGTTAATCGTTGATCGTTGTCAACGCTATGCTATATTTTTGTTATTTTGTATTTGCGGGCGGGTTATTTTGCGTCAGACGTAAACGTTTTGGTTGCGTCTCGCGACATGTTTGTGTGTTTTTCGTTAATGTTGTTGTTCTGATTGACTTTTTATACCCCGTGCGTGAAGCAACGTGGAAATACACATTTCATAGAAAGTATCAAAAATGCTTTGCAATCTAAATGTAATAAGAAAACTAAAAAAATAATATGTATAGATTTAGTATTTATTTTCTTGTTTTTTAGTAAAACAAATATTAAACAAAAAAAAAAATAAATAATAAATTTCAGTACTTTAATAATTAATTAATTAGAATATTTACTTAGCAGTTTTGATGACAAATAATTTGAATTATTTCACTAATAAAATAAATTGACTGCACGCACGTTTACGGTCTGCATTTCATAATAATAGAAGTTCTAATTAATTCGTGGTAAACACTGCCATACACTATATAAATAATGTAATGTTATACATACATATGTATGTATGTAGGTATATAGTATGTACATACATATTCATAAACACTATGGAAACAACAGTGGAATAAAAAATAAAAAAACAAAAAAAACTTAGCCTGTCGGCAAAGAACGTATGCCGAAAAACACTTGTGGATAAGCGGGTAAGAAAAGGAGGAACGCGTAAAAGTAAACGAAGCTTGTAAACAAACGTCAGCTGTATGTACACTTACACACACACATATACACATACACTTGCATGCATATGTATATGTGTTTATCAGAGCGCTATCAGGTTTTAAGCACGCAAGTGTATGTATATATATATATGTGTGTGTGAGTGTGTGTAAGCTAGATCTGCAGTAAAAATAGGCTAAACATAAGAAATAGCAAGAATGCAAAGTCATTTCTGCTGTGCTGAAGAGCAACTTAAATTTTTGACCGATCAATACTACATACATTCATACATACATATATATTTTACTACGATTTGGCAACACTGTTGTGTAAGCATGAATATCATATAAACAAACTGTTTACTCTTGTAAATATAATAATAATAATAATAATAATAATAATTATGATTGACATTTCTTCAAGTGCATTACTCAAAATATTACAAAAAAAAAAAAAAAAAAAAAAAGATTCCAATAGAAAAGTTGAATAGTGCTGGCAATGCTGTCATTGTCAAAGTATGTTGACAAGTTGCAACAACATTATCATCATCATCATCATGAAGAGCAAAAACAGCAACAAACAGAAAGTCTTATTGTGGCCCACAATTTGTGGGAGTGAAAACAACACAATATACAAATATTCAGAAGAGGCAAAGGCAAAACCAAAAGACCGACCACTTAAATAGTTCTCTTGCACAGTGGTCCAAACTCATAAATAACGTGCTTTGTTTTTAATATGATAATTAAATACATAACAGACAGACAGATAATCACTGTTCTATGCATGTGTTTCTCTATACAGTATGCGCTCTCAAGTTAAGTCAGCTGATGATGTACAAAGGATATAATATCTATTATAAGTAGATTAATATCTATTATAAGTAGTTTAAGGTAAGGTGTACGCAGACTTTTGCGTGTGCTATTTTTGGAGTATAAGAACTTAAAATTAAATATAAAATATATTGAATTGTTAAACAATTCTAAAAAAAAAATATAATATTAAACAGAATAAAATGTAGTTATGTTTAAAAAATAGTTAAAAATACATAGCTTTGAAATTTTGCATTTGATATTTCATTTTCATTTTTTTCATTTGTGTTGTTATGTGTATGCATGTATACAATGTTAACTTATGCATGTCATAAGTGTACATAGTTTTGAATAATATGTAAACGATAATATATTTAATATTATTAGAAGCATATCAAGAGCTTAAACAATATTTAAAATTATTCTTGGAAAGTTCAACGTTATTTCATAAAGATTTCATAAAGAATAAAGAAGAATGTCAACTACCCCCACTGTGACTGTAACTCGCAGGCGACTGCCATGCCTGCCGTTCTGTGTACGCCTGCCGTTCGTTTCATTTCGTTTCGTTTTGTTTTTTTCGTTATTTGTTGCGTTGCTGCAGTCGCTGTCACAGTCGCAGTCGCCGTTGCCGTCACAGTCTCAGTCACAGTCCCAGTCACAGTGTCGGTCTCAGCGTCGGTCCCAGTTAATTCAATCTCATTCATTTTGCATTGTGCCTTTCAGCTCAGCGGACGTACGGTGTCGAGGCAGTGTTTAATTATTATTGTAAATAATAACAGAAACTAAACTTTATTTTTATTTTATTTACAACAATGCGTCTTCAAATGTTGTTGGTTTTATATAATGCGTAAATATAATTCGCAGAGAACGATTTTTTTTTTGTTATTTTTATTTATTTTTTTTTTGTTTTGTGCTCCCGCCGCTTCTCATCCAAATAGTTTTTTGGTGTGCGCGTTCGCGTGCTATCTTAATTAATTAGTCGATATAACGTATAAGAAAAAAAAACAAACAAACAAATAAAACTACGCTAAACCAAATAAGTTTGCAAGTGCCACCCACAAGGTAAAAAACAAAATAATAAAAAAAAAAACACAAAGAGAGCGTAAGAGTAAGAAAGAGAGGGAGAAAGAGAGAGCGAAGTGTTTGCTATCGACAGAGACGACCAAGACGCCGCTGCGAGGCGGACCGCGAAACTGGCACTGACAACAAAAATAATAAAATGTGAGTGAAAATACAACAAGAACAAGAATAACAACAAGAACAAGAATAACAACAAGAACAACAACAAAAATAAGACTATAAAAGAGAGCAATAAGATCAATAACTACGTGGTGTGCACATTTTTTTTGTAAGTATTAAATGTTGTGTGAGTGTGTGTGTGTGTATAAGTATTTGTAGATATGTATGAATATATATGTATGCAAGTGTCTGTGTGTGTGTATATATATATATATATATATATTTAAATATAAATATTGGTCACATCAACAAACACACAAAAAATAAATAAAATAAATAAGAAAAGAAAACTGTAGCAGCAACAGCAGCAGTAGCGGCAGATCAGCCAGCGGACGAAGAGACCTCGACCCCCGCGTTTGCGTGGCGTTTTATTGTTGTTTTGACGCCCCCCTGCTGTAGTGGCCCGCAGCTAAATACATACAGACACACACACACACACACACACACACATATTCACACGCATACTTACGATACGTACGATATGTTGCCGGCGTCAGCAGTGCGCACAGTGAGCAACAATTGAATTGAAAATTTTTAAATGCAACTGCAAATGAAAACGATCATTGTATTTTTTTTTTTTTTTTTTTTGGTGGGGTTAGCAAGCAGAGTTAGCAACAGCAACAGCAAAAAAAAAAAAAAAATACCGCCCGCATATACGCACAAAAAAAAAATATGCATGCATACATAGAATTCGAATGTATTTCAATAACATATCTATGTATATATGTATATGAATATGTATATATATTTAGGTATTTATACGTATATATTTAAAATTCTTTGTCCTGACTGACATTCGTCTAAATTATTATCGCATGCAGTCCAAAACGTACAAATTGAGAGTTGAAAATTTTTATATAACATTTCATAGATGGATATAAAGTCAAAAATTTAAAAAAAAAAAAAAAACAAGCGTCATGTGAATATAGATATATGTATCTATACAACTAATGTATCTATAATTATACTAAAGATCGCATAATAAATATGAAATCACATGTCTCTCTACTCTGCTGATGCTTGCAGTTATCCGTGGGTTCGAGTCCCGACTAACCTTCAAAGTGCCTTGCTGCAGTTTATTCGCCGCGACACAGCGGGCTCTGGGATTGTGAAAATGCAAAAGCTTGAATTGTGACGTTTTTTTTATTGCTGTGCGGCCTCTATGTATCCCTAGCTTAGTGTTTTTATCCTATCGGTATTCTATAGATATTGTATTACTGTGCCCAGTAACTTTTAATTTTAATTTATACACTCTTGCAGAGAAGGAGGCGTGGTAGGCATTACAAAGTATATGAATATGAATGTATATTCTTGATCAACATTGACATCAGTTTACAAATCTGTGTGTTCGTATGTTTCTCCCTATTCTCTCAGTTTCAACTTGCTATACAATACTTCCAATTGCCATTAGCCTGATCGGACCAGAGTGTTATATAACTAGAACGATCGGTTGTAAATTGAGTTTTTGTATGAACAATTTTATATATGTTAAGCTGTCGGACTGCAATTTTTAGGATTTGATTTTAAGTGACAACTTTCATATTTTGTACAATGAAATGTACAATCAAATTTTGTACAAGTCAAATTATTATATCATAGGAGGAAAAATCAGCCGAAAATTACAATTTTTTATAAAAAGTTTTCGTTTAAGCATGCAAGGGTTAAGAGTATAAAAACTTCCACATGCCGTAGAGCTAACTTTGCTTTCCTGTTATGTACTGATATGACAATTAATTACATATAAAGATATAGATACATTAATTGCATTGTAGTTTTGATATCGCAAAGCCACGTCAATTTTATGTGAATATAAATGTATGTACATTATATATGTATGTACATATTTACATATGTTTATATGTACATATATTTTTATGGGTCAATTGTAAAAGTAAATGTTTCTTGATTCTCATGCAGATTCACATGCAAATTGAATAGAAATCGAATTTTTTTTTGTATTCAACTGATTTGCATTCATTTCTATCTATGTATACAACTGCGAATGATGGAGACTACTCCATTCCATTATGGGGACTTACAATATGTCTATCTGTAAGATTTACAGTGTCGTCGTCCCCGATCACCTTCGGTTTCAGTTTGTTGTCGTTCTCGTCCGTCATTGTTGTTGTTTATTTTTTTCATTATTTTCGCGCTCTTCTTACTACAAAAATTGGGAGAGAGAGGCATTTTTCTGGTCTTGTCTCTCTGAGCAACGTAAACGTGTGCGTTGTGTACGTTGTGTGCGTTGGGCAAGCATATAGAAACTGACCCCAGAGGAGAAAAGTAGAAAGAGGTCGGTTGAAATAATGCATTACGTGTTCATTACATGTAATGTTATATGTTTGTTTAATGTTTCAATATATTTCAAATTTTAATAGAATTTCTGTTCTAATTCAAATAAATAAAAAATAAAGTAAATATAAATAAATTGAAATTTTTTACTTCTGATTATATAAAGCAAAAGACTTTTTCAAGCACTTGAAACTGTCTTTGGTTCACTGTGTACTCGGGTTACAAGTAATGCTAATATGTTGCAAAGTAATTAATTTGTAATGCATTTTGTCATCACAATTTTCGACATAAGGTGGAGACGATCATATAAGCATTGGCTTTTTATCGATATTTCTAGTTATTTTTTGCTTCTCTTATCTATAATAATGTCCGTCCCTCCGTCTGGCTGTCTGTTTAAACTTAATTTTATTTTAGAGTTTTCTTTCTTTTATATATAAACTAATATGAAATTGCATTGTTTTTAACTATTGTAAATATACATAGTTCAGTTGTTGCGTCGCTTTGACTTTGAGTTTTTTTTTTTTTTTTTTTATAATTTTTGATAAGCTTTCATGGTGTCGCGTCGCTTCGAATCGCATCGTTGCGCGTTGTGAGCGAACGCGTCATTGTCTGCCGCTGGCGCTGTCGCTGGCGAAGGCGCTGATTCTGGTTCTGACTTGCTTTAGCATGATCATCGAAGCTCAGTTCGTAAATTAAATGCAAAAAAATATTAAAATAAAACAATAGCAATCAGAATTATAAGTATAAACAGTATAACATTTGAGTGCATGCGACTTTATGATACCCTATATATCGAAATATTGAAACAGACAGACGGCGGACAGATGTACATACATACGCATGGGGATATATGTGATCAAAGTAACTTGGCTATTAATGCTGAGTATATTGTACATATATACATGCCTAAAAATGTTAATGCTACAGGGTATAGTATAAAAGAAATTTCTGCAATTCTCAGAAACGGCAATAATAATAACAACAGCAGCAGCAGCAGCAATAACAATAACAAGAAATGTAGATTATGCAATTGAAAGGCGACGGACGCTAAGCTCTTAGCGCGGTGCGTGGTGCTGTCAGATGACTTAAAAACAAAAAAAGAAAAAAACCAATTGGAAATTTCTTGACATATAACAACGCTCCAATAAGAAACGCCCAAATTAAAAACTAATTGAAAATACATGCATAAATAACTAAAATACATGCATACAATTACACATACACACACACACACACACAAATACACATACAATCATACATATATACACAGAGAGACAACTGTTGTGACTGAAGGGAATACGTATGAAGGAAAAGAGAATCGCACGCATAGATAGTAGACGACAGGCGTCGACGTCGTTGTTTTTGTCGCTGCCCGCCCACCCACTCGGCGTCAAACTATGAGCTAAACTCGTGCTCGTGCGCTCACTTTATATTTCTTCTTCTTCTTCTTCTTTTTTTTTGTTTTTTTTTTTTTTTTGTTGACGCTTTGACTTTGCACCTCGCACGTTTGCTCTCTATATGCGTATGCGTGTGTGTCGTCTATATTTGTGTGCGTGTGCTTATGCATATAAGAATGTTTTGTATCTGTGCCTATATGCGTGTCTTTTTCTGTGCGTCTGTGTGTGTGAGTGTGTGTGTGAGATTTCAGTGCTTTTTTTGAGAACCTGGGCAAAGGAGAGAAACTGTGACAGAGAACCAACAACAGAAGCTACCGCAACTGCCACTGCTACCGTTGCTGCTCCGCTGCCGCATGTGGCCTCTGTTAGTTTGATTACATAAGAAGAATGAAATGTTATCTTCTGCATGCCGAAGATTTTATACACTTTTCAACAAAAAAAAAAAAAATGTTCAGTTTATTCAGCATTTGATCGATCATTTTAATGATACAGTGGAACGAAAATAGAACAGACAAACAGTCAGACAGACAAACTGTGAAGCGTCTATATGATTTAAATTGTCTGCTGATGCTGATCATGAATATATATATATACTCTTATATATATTATCACCTTCTGTCTGTCACGCCTTCTTTTCAGCAAAGTGAATATAACCTCTGCAAGGGTATAGAAAAATTAAAATAATTATGTATATTTATATAAATATATGTATGTACATACTTGTATATATATATATATATATGCATTTAGCACACAGACATACAGATATACATATGAATATATGTATATATATATGTGTGTTTAACAACAAAAATGAAACAACGCGATAAGATATTTTTTTGTATGTGAATATGTAAATATATGTATGTATGTATGTGTGTATATACATAAATAGTTATAGTATGCATACATCTATGTACATATATGATGTACAGTGGTCAAATATAAAAAATATATATTCAAATTCAAATGATTCTCAAATCATAGATAAATATTATACAATACCGTTATCACATCAAAAAGTATCAACAAATTATTCTGCGATCCTACATAAAGTAAACAGAAAAATCATGTAAAACAAGTAAAATATAAATGCAAAGCTACAGATGCACAACACTCGATATACATATATAGTAATATAATTAGTTCTCCGAAACACTTGCTATAGTTTTATAAGAAGAGAAGGGGACGTAAAACTTACATTTGAAATTTGATAACTCTAATTCTTATAGTTTAGAAAATTAATGCGTTCATTACTGACGATTGGACAGACGGACACCTACCTCACAATAAAAATTTTTTAAACATTTTAAATGAGTGTAGAGTATGCCGGAAAATTGATCATCCAAGATCATTATTATACAACAATTTCATATTTCATATGGCATTACATATTCCCACATTCTTATGGCAGGCTTATGATTTGTATAATTTGGACATTATCTAGCAGTTATGGATTGGTCATTAACAGACCTCTAAATCATGTTTATTGTAATCCGATAGCCCAAGACACAATAATATAGTGGTGCTCGGTAAGTGTCATCATTCCAATATATATATATACATACATATTATTACATCATATACGTTTACATCAATAAGAAAAATCTATGCTCAATTTCAATTTATGAAAAGAAAAAACAATAATATTTACACACTGCAAGGATATAAAAAACTATGAAACTATGATATGACATAGGACTATTGTTCTATTTTCATCGTATATAAATATAAAATGTATGTAACGCCCATAACGTAAATATTTATGTATCAGGATCAACGGCCAACATCGATTGGACTGTGTCCGTTTGTATGTCTGTACATCTTATAAGAAGTTTGTTTCTTTTAGAGTGTTGTATTGGCATATCAAGTGTGTTATAGAATTTTTTCCACACCCTGCACTACTGCCTACAGAAATGTGCACAGGCACAGGCACAATTTTAAACACTAATAAGTGAAAATTTAGATCAGATCGGATATTATGCAACATTCAATTTTCTTGAGCTATCGAGTATCAGTTTTCATATTTGTATTTATTATGACAATTTGTAGGAATCAATAAAACTAAAATGAAAATTAGAAGATTACAAAATTGCATTTTAGATATTTTGAATAAATTTAAATCATTTTCGCTGCGTGCTTTGAAACATATTTCACATTTCATTAGCACAAAATTAGCTGTGGGCCCACTATGCATATGTGTTCATATACATATATACAAATATCTGACATATACATATATATATATATATGTATATGTACATACTTGTATGCGTATAGTAAGTAGTTTAGTTTATTGTGGTTCATTCGGCGGTCCCTGCATTAAATAATTGCGGACGTTTGAAAATGTGCTAATTAGCTGAAAACGTTTATCGCGTGTTGTCTTTCGTCTTAATTTTCTAGCTCTCGCTCTCGCTCTCTCTCTCTCTCTAGCTCTTACTGTTGCTCTTGCTCTTACTGCTCGTGCGGTTGGTTGATCGTGTGCGTGAATTGATTTTTTTTTTTTTTTTTTCAGCGATTTGTAGGGCACACGGGAATGAAACCAAACAAACAAACAACCAAGCAAACAAACAAACAAATAAATAAAAGAAATAAACAAACTAACTAACTAACAAATCTGATAACCCAACAAACAAACGTAACAGAATATGAATATATATATATATGAAATGCTCAAACATAATACAAGGTATAATATAAATATGAAATTAAAGTTATGTATTTCACTAAGCCGAAGGTTTCATACACTTGCAAAAGCTTCTGATGAATGCACAAGCCGTAGCGTTATAGCATATGAAATCTTCGATATGCTGTAGATAAATTTATTTTGTTGTTGTTTGTTATTTGTTTCTACAAAGTTTACAAGTCTTTGCTAATTTTATTTTCAAAATCAAATAAATCTATCAAAATCAGTTTTTGAGCGCGCTCTCTCTCTGTGTTTTCTGGTGTTACTGCTGCTGCAGTGATGTTTGATGGAGGCAGCGGGGAGGCAGCGTACAAGTCTTGAAAGCTCTCTCTGCGCTTTGCGCTCTCTTGCACACGTGAATTACTTGACTCTCTTGAGGGTTGCGTTGTTTTTATGCACATTGCATGGGGGGGGGGGGTTTGTATACATATGTATTACAAGCTTAGACTGGCAGGAGATTTCAACAGCTGAGTTTAATGCCATATGTCGTATGTCGTCTATCATTTGTCTATCCGTCTGTCTATCCGTCTGTCTGTCTGTCTGTTGCAGTATTCTCAAAGATAACTTTTCTTTCTTATTCTTATTGTTATTGTGATTGTTTGTTATCAGCGACATGTCTTTTTTTTTTTTTTTTGGCTATATTTAGTAATATTAATAGTGTTTGACCCCATTTACTATTGTTTTGTTGTAGAAATTGTTTAGCCAAAAAAAAGCAAGCACATAGCAGGCACATAGCACATACATATGCATATAGAAAAGAGACACACACAAAAATACAAATGAGTTTATTTTGAACGAAGAAATCAATTGAAATTGAAAATGAAAATGAAATTGCCTAAGAACAACTTGTCACTCAAGTTGAGTTGAGTCGTAAAGGTGCGTTGAAGTGTAGAAAGGAGGAGACGTAGAAGAAGTGAAGTGAGTGTGCAAAAGGAATGAGAGCAGAGCATAAATGGTAAGGTAGAGGAACAGGCAGGTACAGGCAAAGGCACAGGCACCACTCACTGCTACACTGTACTGCGCTGCACTCTCTTTTACGCCTGGCAACAGAGCAACACGCGCGCTCTAATTGAATGACAAAAGCAACAGCAACAATGACAAACACAAAAAGACAGAGAGAGAGAGAGAGTGAGAGTGAGAGAGAGATAGACACAGAAAGAGAGAGTGGAAGCAACAAGAAGAAGAAGAAGAAGAATTTTCGTATGCTTATTTATTTTTAGTTGACGCTTTTGTCAGATGCGTTTTTATACCCAGTATCAACGATAGACTAGACTACTACGAGGATATAGCATGAAATTCTAATATCAGGAAATCTATGTAACACAGACAATATGAAAGACATTTAAAGTGAATATACTATATAATGAACCTATCAAAAATATGCATCTGTCAATTCATATAAACAAAACACTTCTCATCTAATGAGACTATACATAGATAGAGAAAATATAGAGTGTCTAAATTTTTTTTGCATAATGCTTGTGCTAGTTGCAGACAGATCAAGTTTCGACAGTCGACTGTATAATGCCCGGCATAAGTCTAAGTCAATAAATTAATTGCACGCTATAAATATTCTAAAAAAAAAAAAAAAAAAAACAAAGTCCCAAAAACACGTAAATATATATTTCTACTTGTGCTGCTCGATATTTAGGCAACATATTTTTATTAATTCAAAATTAATCATTAAATGTTATTATGAGAATCAATCAATTTATCAGCTATCAATCATTGATATCGATAATTAATCGATAACATTACAATATTAACTCATTTAAAGTATATTGAGTATCGGGTATCTTCTAGTGAGTACAGTCGATAAAAGCTTTTTACTTGTTTTTGTTGTCTTCTCACTGTTGCTGCGCTGCTTCTGTTGCGCTGCTTTTGCGCCTTTCATTCTGTCGCTGTACTGTTTGTCTTATTATACTGCAGTTTTCCCTCCCCCTTGCGTTCACCAACAAAAGCCGGCAAAAAAAATTTTTTTAAAATCTCTCCCATTCTCTCGCACTCTCTCTCTCTCTTTTTGTGTTGATACTAACTCTCTCAGAATGCTAGAGCTGCTTCTTTCTTCTTTCACCTTTTATTTGATGTTGACGTTTGCGTTGACGTTGTCGCTGGCGTTTGACGCTGGCTATGGCTATGGCGATGCGATGCGATGATGTTGTCGCTGCCGTTGGCATTTTTGTGTTGTGCGTGAACAAAATAAATGTAAAGTTTATTTTTAACAAAAAAAGAACTATGGAAAGAAGCAGAAAGAAATGAAGAAAGAGAAGAAGAGGCAGCAGCAGTAGCAGTAGTAGTATTATAAGCAACAGCAGCAGCATACGAAAATGATGCTGTTTTCAATTTTCCTTTCCGCCTGGCTAAAATTAAATATGCTAAATGCTTGCGCTGCATTCGACAGAGCTTTTAATGTATTTGCTGCTGTTGTTGTTGTTGTTATCTTTTGTTATTTTTACACTTGCGCAGAGTATATACATTTTCACTAGCTGTTTGTAACATGCAAAAAAAGACTGCGACAGCAGCAAAGCATCAATTTGCTGATGCTATTCATGAATTTATAAAGTGTTAGCACCCCTCCCCACTCCTCCGCCTAAACTAATGCAGAGCCGTGTAATAACAAATATTGTTACTGTCTCTGCACGTCTGTATGCATGCATATGTATGTATGTATGAGTCACTGTGTGTGTGTGTGTGTTAGTGTTACTGTGCAATTCATGTGATATTTATAAGTTTTATAATCAACAACAATAACAATAACAACAGGCTGTAGCGTCCTACTATACTATCTCTCTCTCTCTCTCTCTCTCTCTCTCTTTCTTGCACTTCATACTCTCTTGCTCTCAATTGAGACGAACATCTTTAGGGGCCTAACCCAAACAGCTGTTCATTGCGACTGTCTGCTGTTTGCTATTGTTGTTGTTGGTGTTGTTCTTTTTTTATACCCTGTAAGCATTAAATATTGGTAATTAAGGGTATATTACGTGGGCAGAAAGGAAAGGATCCTTTGGAGACACATATATAGAAATTATTGATAAGCATTATCAATAGTTAAAGCGATTTCCAATGTGCGGGAAATATACGCGGCGTCTGCATATAATACGCAGATCAAGTATATTTCAAATTAATGCCACGCTCTTTCAATATTGCAGGTGGATCAGGAACAACAACAACAACAATAAATAATAACCCTGAACAAAAAAAAAAAAAAAAAAATAAAACGATATTGATTAGTAAAGAAACAACAAAATTATTAAGCAAACAATTCGCATAGAAAGAGACAGCATGTTGTGTGATGTGTTTGTGTTTGCGAGAATCGTGACTGTGCAGCGGACAGCGGGCAGCGTGAAGCAGTGTGAAGCGCGATCTTTTGTTTTGCAATGTTATACATATACATATACATACATATACATATACATATACATATATGTATATGTATATACACACAATCATGCGTATGCATAGCGGGCATAGTGATATTGATAAGGGAAAATAATACTGAAAATAAAAAATCGATCAATTGCGTAAACATCGTTAGACGTTAGAATGTTGGCATTTGTTTTTTTTTTTTTCATTTATATAAACAAATATTTTCTATATGTATATATGTGTGTGTATAAATATTATTATTTCTATGGCTGTGTAGATAAAATATTCAATTTGATATTCAAGGTTACAGGGTATATTGGCTGTCGCGTGTGCGTGCGCGTGTGTGTGTGTGTGTGTGTGCGGCGATTGTAAAATTCCTGTTTCTTATTATTATTATTATTGTTACTCTTGTTTTTCTTGTTGTTGTTATTATTGAGATCCTTTGAGTAAAAAGCGCACATATACAAATGAAATCGCACATATACAAAAAAAATGCGTCCATAAGGTATATGTATATGGTATAAGGTCGCTTGCGTTGGCGATGGCGTCGGCGTCGGCATCGACGCTTTATTGATGCTTTTTACAGCTACTGCTGCTCAGCTTTTAATAAATAGCATTGTCAGCTTTTTATTTGTGTTTCTCTCTCTCTCTCTTTTTGTGGGGCTGTTCTTGCTTGCTCTTGCTCTCATTTGTGCGAGTGCTCTTGCTCTCTTCTCTCTATTTGCCACGCGCTCTACTTCTCTCTTTAGCTGATAGTCAAAGCAAAAACAAAAACAAAAGCAAAAGCAAAGCTAAAGCCAAAGCAAGCTTTCTTGTTGTTGTTTACGACGACGCGCTTTTAACATTGTGTTTTGTATGCCGGCTCTCTCACACATATACAACTTACGTGTCTTTTGTTACGTTTGTTTGAGAGCTTATATGTGTAACAATATGTGTATGACTCTGTGTCTGTGTCTGTGTGTGTGTATGAGTTGTATGACTGCAAATGCTTGTGTTTGTGAGTATTGCGTGTTTGTGTGCTTCGTTTCGGCATTTCATTTGCTGTTGCCGCCGTTTCGCTTCATTCGTTTGTCTGCTCGCGTGCTTTACAGTTCGAAATTGTGAGAAGTTTTAATAATATTTAAAAAAAAAATATTAAAAAATATAAAATATAAAATACAATATAAAAATAAAATAAGAAAGAGAAACAATTTGTTTATTTTATTATTTTATAACACATTCTCTCTCTCCGTAACACAAAAAAAAAAAAAAATAAAAAAAAACAAAATTTACAATTTTTCAAATAATTTTTTTTTGTTGTGTGTGTGCCAAATGTTTGGAAAAACGTCGTGAGTTTTTCTAGTGCGAAGGTATGTCGATCATTCATAACAGTAACAGTAACTAAAACAACAACAACAATATCAACATCAACGAATAGCAGAATTAAGTGTGTTGCATGTGTGTGTTTGTGTGTCTGTTTGTATGTGTGTGTGTTGGAACGTGAAACTAAGGAAGAGCAAGAGTCTGAGAGCGGTCAAAATGAGAGCCATTCGACGGCGTCATCATTTTTTTATTTTTTTTTATTTATTTATTTTTTTTTTTTTTTGCTACAATGACAACAAAAATAAAATAAGAAATTTCTTGCAAAAATTTATATTCTCTTTATTTTTTTTTATTAATATTTATTTTTAAATTTGCTAGATTTTAGTCTATCTGCGGTTCGATTTCATAATCTCATGTTAAATCACCAAAAAAAAAAAAAAAAATTCGCAAAAAGCGACGCAAAGTACAAAAGTACATAGAAAAAAAAGAAGCAAAACCACGTTGAAAAGTCAGCAGTGTGACTGTGAGTGTGAGAGACAACAGAAAGTGAGTTACCTGAGGGTGAGGTGTATGGAGTATGCTCTCTGCCTGGCCTGTGCCGCTTTGTGCGTTCATGAGAGAGTGAAAGCTCTGGCATAGGCGGGCAGGCAGGCAATGATATAGACAGAGAGAGAGAGAGAACAAATTGTTTTGTAGTATTAGTTAATATTAAAACTGAAATAAAATATATATATATATATATACACATGTACATATGTATATGTATACATATGTGTATATATATGCTTATATATGTGCAATTAGAAATGTATACAAGTTGTGTGTATGCATTAAATGAACAACAACAACAACAAATGTTTAAAATATTTAAAAAAAAAAAAAAAAATATTTATTTTCAAGTCATCATTTTTTTTTCTTCTCTTTTATTTTTATCATTAATTTTGATAAGAGAGAAATACATATTGTTATTTTTCTTTCTTTTTTTTTTATTAAATATTAAATAAATTAGTTAACACAAATTCACACATATATACACACACACAAACAAACATAATAAGTATACTAACTGTACACACTTACGCACACATAGAAATTCCGAGAATAACTAATCGGCCTTGTCGCATTTAGTTTACTTTCTGTCTCTGTCTCTTTTGTTTTTGTTTTTAGTTTGTTGTTCTCTGAAATTGCTATACTCTTGCCAGGGAGTATATTGATTTTACTTAGCAATTTGTATAAACTATATAAATTTATATATATATATATATATATATTTATATATATTCATGATCAACATAATAAAATCAAAACGAATTAAAAATCAAGCTAATCGCATAACTATATCTGATATATAATAGCATCGATTATGTTCTAAAAAACATTTAACAACATTTGCAATTTGCTAAGAAATTGTTTTTTTGCTGCAAGTGTATAAAATCTTTCGGCGTGTCACAGCAAATTGTTCGCATTATTATTTTATTTATTTATTTTTTTTATTTTTATTTTTTTTCAAATTTATATTTATTTACGTGCTGGTGTGTGATTGTATTTGTGTGTCGATGTGTGTATGCTCATGCATACTTGTATATTTTGCGCATTTTTAAATATATTTGCAATTAATTGTCGTGCCAGCTGCTTATCAGTTCTCTTGTAAAGCTGCCTTTATATAAATAAACATACACACACATATACACATACATATATGCATATGAGAATGTGTCGATATGTTTGTGTGTGCTTTCCCCCATTTTCTTCGCATTCGAGGAGACGTATACGTCATGCAAAAATGTGTCTTCCAACTAGAGATGGTCATGGATTGCATTTAATTGCTTTTTGTTATTATTATTTTTTTTTTTTTTGGGAATTTAATTGTTCGTATCCGTCTATTTGTCTGTCAACTTCTAGAATTAATATAAAATCTAATTTTACAATTAGCTAAGCAACAGACAGACGATTGATTAACACACTTATTAAACTTATTAAACCATCAAATATATATATTAATGCTGCAAGAGAGAGAGAGAAAGAGAGAGAGAGACGAAAGTAAAGTTCTAAGCATATTTCGTCATATTTATATGCACACTTGAAATTCAATCTATAATCGATCGTTTCTAAGCTCATTTCGACTTATGAATGATAATTAGAGAAGTATGTCAAGTTTTTCATTCACATAGAATTCATGTAGAATCTGCCCAAATTACTGGCCAAGTTAATATATCCAAGAAGCGCAAGTGCAACTACATAAATATTTATATAAGTTTCATTTACTTTTATATAAGAATAATTTGAAGATTTAGATTTCTGTTTTTTTTTTTTGGGAAGTAAATTTCTTGTTTTAGTTGTAGTTCTGTTTGCTTCGACGCTTTTCAGTTGAACGAAATTCAATTTGTAAATGAAAACACGCGGTAAGGCGCATCGTGTCACGATCAAAGCAAATTTCTACTTCCAAGCAAATACAAATACAATCACACACCAGGCGACGCCGTACGGCACATCGTACACACACACACGCACATATATATATTTATAAAGGCGCATAGAGAGTCATATATACTCTCACAGACACACATAAACACAGTCACAGACACAGACACAGACATACAAGTAAAATTGTATGCAGGGGGATTACGTATACGCCGCGTGGTCGCCTTCAGTGTTCTTTTTTTTTTCGTTTTTATTTTTTTTTTGTTGTTGTTGTTTATTGCGTCTGCTTCTTCTTCTTCTTTTTTAGCAAAGCTCGAGAAAATTCTGAAATAAATTTGGTGAACAGAATGCACAAAGTTCATAAATAAACACATGAACTATTTATACAACTCGAAATAACAAAAAAAAACAAAAAAAAAATTAAATAATATAAGATTACCAAATAAATAAATAAATAAATAAAAAAAAAGGTCGAATAACATAAATGCAAATATTAATTAAAATGTATAATGAAATTAATAGAAAAGAATGAAAAGTTAAACGTTATACAAGTGAAATTGAAATAAATCAATTTCAGAAATTTTTTTGTTTATAATTCACACACGAGAGCGCGCACACTACTTACTGACATACATACGATCGCACACATACACATACACACACACATATACATATACATATAGACATACATATATACTCGCTCACCAAACGTAAAGTAAAGAGAGCTAGTGCGCGTCATTGGACGCCGTCGCCGCCATTAAATAAAGAAAAAAAAAAAAAAAAAAAAGAAAAGCTCTCAAAAAATGCTTGCCCATCGGTTGTTGTGTTGATATGCTGCCGGAAATATGCAAAGCTTGCGCTCCACACTCGCACACACACTCTCTCTCTCTCTCTGTGTATGTGCGTCTCCTTGCTCTCTCTTTTGCGACTGTGTGTTTTCTTTGTTTTCAATCGTTGTTTTTGCTCTCTCTTAATTTCTTGTGTGTTGTCGTTGTCCCATGGTCGTAGTCGTCGTCGTTGTCGTCGTCGTTATGTCAAATGTTTTGTTATTTGTTATTATTTGTTTTCTGTGTGTGATTGAGATGGCGATACATGGAATGAAGCCTAAACATGGAGCGTATAACTATTAAAATGTTTTTTTTTTCTTTCTTTCTTTTTTTTTCTATTTTTTCGCTCTCTGTATTTGTATATTCTCCAATGTTTCTGTTGCTGTTGTTATTATTTTTATTATTATTATAATATATATATTTTTTTTTATTGTCACAGACAAGCCTGCAAACACTAACACTCACATTCTACAACAATATTTTATTATTTTATATTAAAAGAGGAAGCAGCTCATTTAACACATAGTACCCCGATATATTTTCACCACAACAATAGCAACAACAGCAACAGTAACAACAACAGCAGCAGCAGCAGCAACAATAATAAACATACGCGATTAGCACGCGGTTTAACTTGCTGCATACAATGTGTATTAGTGTATGTGTATATATTTATTTGGCTGTGTGTGTTGTGTGTGTGTGTGTTTGTATGCATGTGTCGTGCATGATTCATATACACAACTAAAAAGCATTGTCCGCGTTTTATTAGCGTATTTAACAACAGCACCAGCAGCAGCAGCAGCAGGTACAGTTTATCCAACTTTGTTTACTTGTTGTTATTTTTGTTGTTTGTTTTTTTTTGTGTTAATTGGCCAACCAAAAATAACAAAACAAAAAAAAAATACTGAAAGGCGCTGGCTTAACTGTTATTTACGCCCACAATAACAACAACAACAAGCAACAACAGCAGCAGCAAGTGCAGTCAAAGTCAACGTAGCAAAGCAACAGCTACTGCATAGAAAGAGCAGTCAACGCTTTCAATGCGTTTACATAGAAAGACACGAGAGAGAGAGAGAGAGGGAGAGAGAGAACAAAGAGAGACAGCTGAATATTCAAGTGCATACTTCTAGGATCTGTCATGCATCCTGCAAGGATTTTTACAGTGATTGCTTATAAATTATATGCTCAGAGTGAAATTATGCATGATGAAATAAATATTGTACACACTTGTAATCGCTATGTAATGCATTTTTATATGAGAATTATCGCCGTGGGGATGACATGAATTTTTTTTAAAGCCACTTTTGTTTTTGTTTTTCATTTTTGGTGTTTTAAACGCAGTTGGTTCAAGTAAAATGACTTTGTAGCTTTTGTAAGTGTATCACACACACACACACACACACAAATATATATATAAATATTTGTGTGTAAAATATGTAGTAGTCATAGTTATTGTATATACACGGGTTTAGAACATGCGTCTCTTTTAGCTAATTAATTATGGCAAATGAGAAGAAAAAAAAAATACACACACACACACATACACTTGCATATGGAAACAAACAAAACTAACTAACACTCTGACATTCATTGCCAAAAGCACATTTTGTCGCCTGCCCTAACGTTGTTGACTCTTCTCTCTCTCTTTTGCACGCTCGCTCTCTCTTTATGGCGCTGCTACGTTTTGCTGTGTGCAAAAATTATCGATGTGTTGTTACTGTTGTTGCTGTTTTTGTTGTATTTTTTTTTTTTTTTTTTTTGTTTTGTTTATAAAAAGTAACCAAGACGACGTAAACTTTTAGAATTGCGTCGCAAGCTTTTCAGTTTGTTTATGGCGTTGCTTGCTTTGCTTTGCTTTGCTTGGCGTAGTTTACTCTTGCCGTTCGTTGCTTGCTCGAAAAAAAAAAACAATAACAATAACAACTACAGTGACGTACGTACAGGAATGACAGAACAAACTATACACAACAAGCGCACAAGAGAGAGAGAGTACAAGCGCACAGCTGTCTCTCCATAGCGCTGTTGCTGTAATGATGATGTGTGCCTATGATTTGGGCGTGCGACTGTAAGGCAATTTATGTACATACTATATGCATTACTATGTATGCATATCTGTGTGTATGTATGTATGGCGCTTAGTTTTAGCTCTTAAATGTGTTGTGGTTTTTTTTAGCGTTTTGTTTTATTGTTGTTACTGTTTTATTTTGCTTATTTGCTTTTGTTTTGTTGTTCGTGTCGTTTGTTATGACTCGTTCACGTTTTTATTTTATTTCTATTTTCTTGTTTCTCTCTTTTTCGTTTTGTTGTGGCGCGCTCTTTTTTGCACTTGTGCTATGTTATTTATTTTTGTTGTTGTTCTTCTTCTTTTTCTTCTTCTTGTTGTTTTTATCGTCGTTGTCTAAGTAATTTTGTTGTGTTAGCTTTTGTTTGCTGCTTCAGTCGCTGCCTCTGCCACTGCCACTGCCACTGTCTCAGTCTCAGTCTCCGTTACAGTCACAGTCTCAGTCTCTGTCTCAGTTTCGGTCTCAGTCGCTGCCAATGAAAATCAATAAATAATAATACACTTTGTTGGCTGCTGACCCAACGCCCCGCGCCAACTCGTACAATGTGCTCAAATGTATAACTTGCGAGAGTGCAGTTCATTCTATATACACACACACAGACACAGCCGCACACACATACATAGTATTTATTTTGGTTGTGTTTGTATACATATGTATAAAATATATAGAAGCGAAGTACATATATTTATTTTGTCGTATATATTTTATATGTATGTGTGTGAATGTGCTGCAGTTCAACTCACTTCTATCTACATATATATGTATCTATCATTTTCGCTCTCTCTCACTCTCTATCTTTCTCATTCTGTCTGTGAATCTCAGTTCACTTTGCTCCATATAAAAAAAAAAAGAAACAAAAAAAAAACTAGAATTGTTAATATGGCAAAAGCAAAAGCAAACTAACAGCACAAGTAGAGGAGAATGCATAGTGCTGATAAGATAATCCAACAGAAAAACATTTGTATTGTAAACACGCACAAAGAATGAGAGAGAGTGAGAGAGAGACATAAAGACCCGAGAGCAAAGAGCAAATGAAGAGCATATATTATACACTTCATCTTCTTCGTCTCTGCTTCTTTACGTCTCTCTGCCGCCTTTCTTGCTTTGCTCTCTTTTCATCTGTCACATTCATACTTATACACACAACATACACAGATCGACGCTCGCAAACAAAATCTTAAAACGACACAAGCAAGAACAGCTTGAAACAACAATAACAACTTTAGGCGACAGAGAGCGGCGACACAGACAGAGAGAGCAACGAGTGAACGCGCGCTAAAATGAGCTGTGCGCTCTTTCTTTGCTGCGGCGTCACAATCATCAAGCCTTAGAAGCAGCAAGGCAGAAACTACGTAACGACGCGTAAATTAAAAGCAATAAAAACAAGAAAAGGCAAACGTTATACATGTTATACATTTGTATGTGCGTCGCAACGAAGATTTCATACACTGCGCGCCAAAAGCTTAACCCATTTTTATGACAAATCTTCTAGTTTGTTTTTAAGTATGCCTCAGGATATAAGTAAGTCTCGATCTAAGAGCAAATTTAATATGTGCAGGAGTGTGCTTTTTAGTACTGACACTCTTAGATTATTTTCGGGTTTAAATAGCGAAATTTCGTCATACTTCTTAATGTTGATCAAGAAT
>JBAMBR010003951.1:0-35250 GCA_037044475.1 Zaprionus obscuricornis
TAAGCACTTGTAAGCTTGAGCGAAATGTTTTTCAAATAAAAAAATTAGTTTTATAACCGATTGTTGCTATGTCAGCTAAATGATATAGTTCTTCGATTTGTATCAAAGTTGACAGACATGCGTTTAATATTTCTAGACTTATATACTGTAAGTTTCAAGCGAAGAGCTCAATATATAGTAAAGTTTTTCATACAATAACTCAATTTGCAAGCGATCCTTTCTATGGGAGCTATATGAAATAGTTTTCCGATTTGAACTAAAATTGGCAGACATGTTTAAGTTGTCACTAAACCCAAATCATCCTTTTTTCAGCTGACTAACTTAACAAAAAAAGAAGATTTTCAAACAAAAACTCAATTTGCAAGCGATCCTTTCTATGGCTGCTATGTGAAATAGTTTCCCGATTTGAACCAAACTTGACAGATATGCGTTAAACATTTCTAGACTTATATACTGTAAGTTTCAAACTGATTGCTCAAAATATAGTAGAGTTTTTCATACAATAACTCAATTTTCAAGTGATCCTTCCTATGGCAGCTATATGAAATAGTTTCCCAATTTAAACCAAATTTGGCAGATATGTATAAGTTGTCAACAAAATAAGTTCAGCTAAATAACTCAGCAAACAAATAAGTTTCTCATAGAAAGACTCAATTTTTAAGCGTTCCTTTCTATGACAGCCATATGTTATAGTTGACCGATCTGGCTCTTTAAGACTTATATTTCACATAGACCTAAAAACAGTATGTATGCCAAGTTTCATTCACATAGCTTTAAGACTGAGAGATTGAGGCAGACATGTTGCAAGTCTTTCAACAGTCTATGCTGATCACGAATATATATGTACATATATAGTGTCTGTGGTTTGCGTTATAATTGCACTCAACTCAGCAATTGAAATTAAGTTTATGCAGTTGGCGATTTGTTGTTTCAATTTGCATTTGTGTTTTAATGTAAATAAATGAAATTTTGCCTCATGATCAGCTGCAAAAATTGATCATGCATCTATAGCAAATATTCATTGTCTATACATTATATATCAGTATTTAGTAGAATTAATATCTGATATTACTAATTTTATACAAATTTTAGTTTAGCTGATAATCAACTCAAGGGTAAAACTGATCAAGTAAATATATATTATATATAAATTGAAACATAGATATATACTATATATACTATATAGAATTAAATTCTTGTACGATTTTTGTCTATATTTGTATCACAGTTGTTAAATTATTGTAATCACTTGACCTTTTGTCACTAATAGATCACCAACGGCTGTTTTCCGATGCTCCCTGATTAAGACAAATGTGTAACAACATGCAACATCTTCATTTTTACACACACACACACACACATACACATGGAAGGAGGCAACACTCACCTCAGCAGCATGGCCCCAAAAGCGACAGCATTGATGAAGAACAAAGAAACTTTTTAGGCTGCTGAAGTGCTTTATAAATTATCTCCAGCTCCATAGATTTTCATAGTTCGTTCGGTTTCTCATAATCTAAACAACCAACAAAAAAAAAAAAAAAAAATTTAGAACGTTTTAAAAAGAAAATGTTGGCTGTATGCTAAAGCTGTAATACTCTTGCGCTGCATTTTGGGATAGCTGAAAATATATGGAATATTATATATAGAGCATATTTTAGAGATATAGTGAAAATTGTCGTAGTGGATAGATAGGCAAATAGCTATTGAAAGCATATCCGAAACTTAGTCCGACAATTTCTCCAAGAAGCTGCTAAAACTTTTACAACATTTTTATCTCTTGTTTTGAACGAACGAAAGTTTCCCAAGTGTTAAATGTCCGCCCCAAAAGTCTTTTCATTGCCTGCTCATAATTTGTATATTTTATTATTTTGCCACGCCTCATTTATGGAACAAAAAAGTCAACATGATTTAAGGATAGAGTATATAAAACGCAAGAAAACAAAAGTTTTGGATACATTGCAACCACAACTAGCGAACGTTAGCCATTGCTTATGCGTATGTCTGTATATTTGTGTGTGTGTGTGTGTGTGTGTATGAATGTGAATTTACTTAAGTCAGATGCGGGACGTAGGCGCCCGCCCGCCGTAGTCGGCAACGCGTGAAATGAGCCGAACAACTGCCTCGATGCTTGAGATTTCTGGATTTGCCGTTCACTTGAAAACGTGCGCTGAACGCGTGCAGTTGCTCATCATCATCAACAACGTGCCAACGTGCTTCAACATTCTGCTAAACGTCATCGATACATAACAAAAGCAACCACAAAAAAACAAAAAAAAAAAAAAAAACCAAAATTAGTTGAAAATGCATCCTGCCTCGCCGCATCAACATCGATCGCGTCTCAATGTCAGTGCCGTCGCCGCAGGAGCTGGTGGCGGTCAAACGCATGCATCAACAGATTCCTTTACATTGAGTCCACAGCAACAGCAGCAACATCAACAGCAACAACATCATCATCATACACAACAACAACAACAACATCAGCAGCAACAACAGCATACAGTCCAGATCAGCTCAAGTTCACATCCTTATCAGGGACTCAAAACCTGTAAGAAAACATTTTTTTAACTTTATAACTATATAACAAATTTTCTTTCAGTGTATAAAATAATTGTATAATGGAATTGAACATAGAATTATAACTTTGTATTGTTATTAAATTTGATATCTGATATTCGTCTAGACATAGAGCTCAAGTTCCAAACTACAAGCGAAATGTTTACAAGTTTACAAGTTTTCAATTTCTACTTTTAATTGAAACTGTAAGCTTCAATGACATTTAATCTGAAGAAACTTTTGAATGAGTTTGAATAATAACTGAATGAAATTGATCTTCGAATTGCTTAACTCGATCAATGGCATAGAATTTAGCTTCAACTTTACTATAATGTTCGAAATGAAATGATGAAAAATCTTGGCCGCATTTTGCACTAAGTTTTTTTCATGCTCGTCGTTTGTTTATTGTAGTACATAAAATACTTACACGCCTGACTAAAGATACAACTGCAAAAATAATGCAATATATATATATATATATATATATATATATAATAGCAAATAGTTTCTCATCCCTCCAAAAAAAAAAAAATGGAAAAAAAACAAACCATAAATTCATAAATTTTTATGCATTTACATTTGGTGAAGAAAAAAAAAAATCATAAATTAGCAAAAGCAGAATTTTTTTTTTTTTTGTTTATTCATAGAGAGAGAGAGCAAGAACTATAACTATGTCTAGGTATATACAGATATAGATATTGATTTGTATTTATTTGCAACAACATATCTGTCAGCGACCACCTATGAAGTATGCAATATAAACTATGATTCGACAAGTAAAAATAAATAGTATAAATGAATTGATCTGAACCAATAGATAGATGTGCGCGTTCCCGCCAATGCGTTGCGATCAATGATCTGTTTGCTGTTGCTATTGCTGCTAGCTGCTAGCTTGCGTATCCGTGATGTGATATAAATCGTATTGTCGAAACTTATAAGATAAACAAAAAACAAAAACAAAAAAAGCTCAACTAAAACTCAAAATCACAGGAGACTCTAGGCTAGTATCTCTATATACTCTATATAGAATATATGTACTCGTATGTATATATCAGCACCATAATATCGCTATGCTGGTACATAAAAAAGAACAATAAATTTTTATCGATTAATCATAGAAAATTGTATTTATGTTCAAAGTTCTTCAAAAAGTCAAAATCATGGGAAACATTTAAACACAATTGTTAAATACAATTGTTTTTCTTTTTCAATTATACTCTTTGAGTGGCATTGAATATGGATATATATCTATGTATATATATTGTATATCGATTGTATATATTGAAGGCGAACTAGTAGATTCTAACTATTTCTATTTGTGTTGTGTTTAATTACATAAATAGAAATTTGTTTATTGCTAAATTAAACCATGTTTCACATAACAAAACAATTATGTAGATACAAGCTATAACTATATCTAAAGATCTACATATAGATATATCTATAAGTGAGTGTGTGTGTGTGTATGTTATGCATAGGTAGCTAGTTTCAACTAATACAAATGCAGCAATAAGCAAACTAAACAATCTTTTGCCATAGACATAGACAACGTTTTGGAACATTTATGGAATGTTTATGTACAGCGAGTACAGCGATATTATGGTGCTGATATATACATACGAGTACATATATTCTATATAGAGTATATAGAGATACTAGCCTAGAGTCTATATAAACTACAACAACGGGGGCAGCAACCGGGTTATTTTCAGTTTTAGTTGAGCTTTTTTTTTTGTTTTTTGTTTTTTGTTTATCTTATAAGTTTCGACAATACGATTTATATCACATCACGGATACGCAAGCTAGCAGCAATAGCAACAGCAAACAGATCATTGATCGCAACGCATTGGCGGGAACGCGCACATCTATCTATTGGTTCAGATCAATTCATTTATACTATTTATTTTTACTTGTCGAATCATAGTTTATATTGCATACTTCATAGGTGGTCGCTGACAGATATGTTGTTGCAAATAAATACAAATCAATATCTATATCTGTATATACCTAGACATAGTTATAGTTCTTGCTCTCTCTCTCTATGAATAAACAAAAAAAAAAAAAATTCTGCTTTTGCTAATTTATGATTTTTTTTTTTCTTCACCAAATGTAAATGCATAAAAATTTATGAATTTATGGTTTGTTTTTTTTCCATTTTTTTTTTTTTGGAGGGATGAGAAACTATTTGCTATTATATATATATATATATATATATATATATTGCATTATTTTTGCAGTTGTATCTTTAGTCAGGCGTGTAAGTATTTTATGTACTACAATAAACAAACGACGAGCATGAAAAAAACTTAGTGCAAAATGCGGCCAAGATTTTTCATCATTTCATTTCGAACATTATAGTAAAGTTGAAGCTAAATTCTATGCCATTGATCGAGTTAAGCAATTCGAAGATCAATTTCATTCAGTTATTATTCAAACTCATTCAAAAGTTTCTTCAGATTAAATGTCATTGAAGCTTACAGTTTCAATTAAAAGTAGAAATTGAAAACTTGTAAACTTGTAAACATTTCGCTTGTAGTTTGGAACTTGAGCTCTATGTCTAGACGAATATCAGATATCAAATTTAATAACAATACAAAGTTATAATTCTATGTTCAATTCCATTATACAATTATTTTATACACTGAAAGAAAATTTGTTATATAGTTATAAAGTTAAAAAAATGTTTTCTTACAGGTTTTGAGTCCCTGATAAGGATGTGAACTTGAGCTGATCTGGACTGTATGCTGTTGTTGCTGCTGATGTTGTTGTTGTTGTTGTGTATGATGATGATGTTGTTGCTGTTGATGTTGCTGCTGTTGCTGTGGACTCAATGTAAAGGAATCTGTTGATGCATGCGTTTGACCGCCACCAGCTCCTGCGGCGACGGCACTGACATTGAGACGCGATCGATGTTGATGCGGCGAGGCAGGATGCATTTTCAACTAATTTTGGTTTTTTTTTTTTTTTTTGTTTTTTTGTGGTTGCTTTTGTTATGTATCGATGACGTTTAGCAGAATGTTGAAGCACGTTGGCACGTTGTTGATGATGATGAGCAACTGCACGCGTTCAGCGCACGTTTTCAAGTGAACGGCAAATCCAGAAATCTCAAGCATCGAGGCAGTTGTTCGGCTCATTTCACGCGTTGCCGACTACGGCGGGCGGGCGCCTACGTCCCGCATCTGACTTAAGTAAATTCACATTCATACACACACGCACACACACACAAATATACAAACATACGCATAAGCAATAGCTAACGTTCGCTAGTTGTGGTTGCAATGTATCCAAAACTTTTGTTTTCTTGCGTTTTATATACTCTATCCTTAAATCATGTTGACTTTCTTGTTCCATAAATGAGGCGTGGTAAAATAATAAAATATACAAATTATGAGCAGGCAATGAAAAGACTTTTGGGGCGGACATTTAACACTTGGGAAACTTTCGTTCGTTCAAAACAAGAGATAAAAATGTTGTAAAAGTTTTAGCAGCTTCTTGGAGAAATTGTCGGACTAAGTTTCGGATATGCTTTCAATAGCTATTTGCCTATCTATCCACTACGACAATTTTCACTATATCTCTAGCTCTATATATAATATTCCATATATTTTCAGCTATCCCAAAATGCAGCGCAAGAGTATTACAGCTTTAGCATACAGCCAACATTTTCTTTTTAAAACGTTCTAAATTTTTTTTTTTTTTTTTTGTTGGTTGTTTAGATTATGAGAAACCGAACGAACTATGAAAATCTATGGAGCTGGAGATAATTTATAAAGCACTTCAGCAGCCTAAAAAGTTTCTTTGTTCTTCATCAATGCTGTCGCTTTTGGGGCCATGCTGCTGAGGTGAGTGTTGCCTCCTTCCATGTGTATGTGTGTGTGTGTGTGTGTAAAAATGAAGATGTTGCATGTTGTTACACATTTGTCTTAATCAGGGAGCATCGGAAAACAGCCGTTGGTGATCTATTAGTGACAAAAGGTCAAGTGATTACAATAATTTAACAACTGTGATACAAATATAGATACAAATCGTACAAGAATTTAATTCTATAGTGATATATAGTATATATCTATGTTTCAATTTATATTTAATATATATTTACTTGATCAGTTTTACCCTTGAGTTGATTATCAGCTAAACTAAAATCTGTATAAAATTAGTAATATCAGATATTAATTCTACTAAATACTGATATATAATGTATAGACAATGAATATTTGCTATAGATGCATGATAAATTTTTGCAGCTGATCATAAGGCAAAATTTCATTTATTTACATTAAGACACAAATGCAAATTGAAACAACAAATCGCCAACTGCATAAACTTAATTTCAATTGCTGAGTTGAGTGCAATTATAATGCAAACCGCAGACACTATATATGTACATATATATTCGTGATCAGCATAGACTGTTGAAAGACTTGCAACATGTCTGCCTCAATCTCTCAGTCTTAAAGCTATGTGAATGAAACTTGGCATACATACTGTTTTTAGGTCTATGTGAAATATAAGTCTTAAAGAGCCAGATCGGTCAACTATAATATATAGCTGTCATAGAAAGGAACGTTTAAAAATTGAGTCTTTCTATGAAAAATTTATTTGTCTGTTAAGTTATGTAGCTAAACATAGTTTATTAACAATTTAAACATGTCTGCCAAATTTGGTTCAAATTGGGAAACTATTTCACATAGCTGTCATAGAAAGGATCACTTGAAAATTGAGTTATTGTATAAAAAACTTTACTGTACATTGAGCTATCCGTTTGAAACTTACAGTATACAAGTTTAAAAATGTCAAACACATATCTGCCAAGTTTGGTTTAAATTGAAAAACTATTTCATATAGCTGCCATAGAAAGGATCGCTTGCAAATTGAGTTTTTGTTTGAAAATCTTCTTTTTTTGTTAAGTTAGTCAGCTGAAAAAAGGATGATTTGGGTTTAGTGACAACTTAAACATGTCTGCCAATTTTAGTTCAAATCGGAAAACTATTTCATATAGCTCCCATAGAAAGGATCGCTTGCAAATTGAGTTATTGTATGAAAAACTTTACTATATATTGAGCTCTTCGCTTGAAACTTACAGTATATAAGTCTAGAAATATTAAACGCATGTCTGTCAACTTTGATACAAATCGAAGAACTATATCATTTAGCTGACATAGCAACAATCGGTTATAAAACTAATTTTTTTATTTGAAAAACATTTCGCTCAAGCTTACAAGTGCTTAAAATCTTCGTTGTGTATCCGAGAACTTCTATTTTTTTTTACTTACATATATTTTATAATTTGATGCAACAGATCGATTAATAATCAAGTAAGAGAATATGAGAAGTACATGTATATGTATATATACATATATATATATATATATATATATATATTGAATTGTGAGTAATAAATGCTAAACGAATTAAATAAACAATATTTTGCAAGTGTAAATTGCAAAATTGATATTTTTGTTATGACTACAGTTTTCCAAGAGAATGAAAAACGTTTAGTGCGTCAATATCAATATGAGTTTTGTTTTTCATTTTTTTGTAACAATAATTGTTTATAATTTTTAATAGTAAAATGTTTTTGCCAAGCTCATTTCACACATCGACAGTAGCTCAAATTACTGAAAATTTTCCAATAAATAGACAAGTGCAAAAGGCGCATTTGAAGTATGCTTGCAGTATTAAGATATAAAACTTCCTTATCGTGCCTAACGTGCAATCTAGATACATTTTACTCTCAGTTCATGCTCCCGTGTAATGCGTTGCATTAAAGGGCTAAGATCTATTTCTGTAGCTGGTGTAGAGCATGGCTAAAATCCAAAATGAATTAGCTCTGCCGACAATAAATACTTTGGACTGTCTTACTTTTATATTTCCGAAATGCAGGTGCTGAAAAGAACAGACGGATGACTGTTGATCTTGATTAAGAATATGTATATATACTTATATATTTTATAGGATCTGCCTTAAAGGCGTTACACACATTTTGCTGTTGTTATAAAGTCATTGTACCTAAAATTTAAGAAATTGATTGCATTTTGTGTATTTGTGTGTGTGTGTGTATGTGTGTGTGTGTGTGTGTGTGTCTGTGTATGTTAAATATTTATGATTATTGGTTACACTGCATTTCACTTTATTGTTAATTGTTTCGTTTATAACAAATTATAATTATAAATTATGCAATAAATGCGCGTTTCGCGTTTTTATGCTCGTCTAAATCCGAAATTGCTTTTTTCTATATACATATATATATATATATATATATATATATATATATATATATATTCTATATATATTTTTTGAATGTTTAGTTTGTTTGTTAATAGGCTATGGTTAATATTTTCGATCTATATCAAAGTCTGGCAGATTCACTTTTTTTAATTTTTTTTTTTTGTATGTTCTATTTTTGATTTAAAATTTTTGCATATGGCATATGGTAGTTATAGTTGTCTATATTTTTGTCTGTATAACAAATATTTAATGAAATTTATAATATATCATAATTATAATTATAATATATCATCATAAAATATATAGTAAATAAACCGTATTTATATTATTTAACATAAAAAATTTAGCTATATTATCATTTTATTTAGCTAAAGTTATACGATTTTTAGGATAAAAAAAAGAACCTATGTCTCCAATTGAATTTTTCCATAAAATAATAATGTTTACCATAATTATATAAAAAAAAAAAACAAAATCTGTGAATTTCATTATATTTTAAAAAAAAAAATATATATATATATATTCACAAATTTAAAGATGAATTGATAAATAATAATACAGATTTAATTAAAAATTTAACATGAATTGCTTTGTGATTTATTATAGTTTATCATTGCAATTATTCATTGCTTTATATGTTAGACAAATCTTCATAATTATGATTAAATTCTTCTTCTTTTTTTTTAACAAAATTTTAAAGTTAATGATACAATTATAATTGTAGCTGGGTTTTCATGTTGAAGTAGATAAACAACAAAATATAGCAGTACTTTTTTTGCAGGAATACAACAACTAAAGGGTTCTTATACTATATAAAAAACTTATATCATTATTCACTGATATAGTAATTGTTATTGATAACTTTATTTTGGGGTAAAAAAAAAATCCAGAATCTCTGTAATTTCAATAAAAAAAAAAATCCTTGCATTTTGATTTTTGGAGAGATTTTTGAATTTTGTATAAAATGCTTTAGACGGTACAAAAATTATGAATATAATATATGAATAATAATTATAATCATATATGATATATATATATATATATAGGTTTATATATGTATGTATGTGTGTGTGTATATATTTGTGATTATAGTTAATTTTTTGTGTTTTTTCTTTTTTGTATAAAGTATTTATGATATTATGCATTATGTTCGCAAACAGCATTTATTAAGAGCTGAGATGTTAAGGCACATTTTGGTTATATATATATATATATATATAGTATATATATATCTATAGATATATATGTGTATATATAGTTAGATATATTGTTAGTTATAGTTATATAGTACTTTGAATTACATGATTGTTTGCTAATTTCATTTTATATATATATTTTTTTTTATTATTTTTCTGTTTTTTATTATGTTGAAGTTTTATTTTATTGTTGAAATTTTGATTTGGTCGCAGTGTTTAAGATTTCTTCAGTTTTAATATATCTATATGTATATATATATACTTGTATTTGTATATTTTTTCATGTATAGTTCTAACAAAAATTCATACAAAAAAAAAAAAAAAAAAAACAAAAAATTTCAAATTTAAATTCATTAAAATCAAATGCTTGAAAAATCAGTTTTCAATTCAATTTTTCTTAGGTTTTACTTATTATTATTATAATTATTATATATTCTCTCTCTCTCTCTCTCTCTCTTTCTCTTTCGCTTCTTACGCTTCATTTGCATCTTATCAAAAAATACAATTTGGCCGCTGTGAATATGCATGTAAGTGTATGTGTTTGCGTGTGTGTGTGTGTTATTTGCGTAGTAATTACTTGCGTTTTAAAGTCAATACATAAATTTATGTAAACACATAACACACATACACACAGAGAGCACACTCTAACACACGCACACACACACATGCATAAATATATTTAGTGTTTTCTTTCTTCTTTTTTTTCCTTCATTTTCATTTTGTTTGTTTTTCAATGTTTTAATTGACTGAGCAATGTGTACATATACATATGCATATATATTTTTAGCCTGTGCTGTTATTTTGTTCAATCTATCTATCTCTCTCTCTCTCTCTCTGACACAGACTCTCACTTTCTTTTGTATATTGTATGTTGCTGTTGCTTCTTTCTCTGTGTTTGCGTGCCTGTGTGCTCTGCTCGCTATTTCTCTGCCTCTCTCACTCTTACGCATTGCATTAAATGCAAATTAAGAAAAAAAATAAAAAACTAAAAAACTAAAAATGATAAAATAGAATAAAAGCTTATAGAACTAATAAATATTCAAATTATTTGCTGCTCTGCATTAATCAAATCCTTTTGTGCTAAGGCTTGCTTATGCTGCCCGTTGATAAGCATCCTGCTGCTGCACTACAAACGCCAACAGATCCCGCACTAAAATTGGCAAACTTATGTTGCTGCTGCTGATAATGATGATGATGATGATGTTGCAAATGCTGATGATGCTGCTGCTTTTGCTGTTGCTGCTGTTGTTGTTGTTGCTGTTGTTGTTGCTGATGACGCCTTCGTCAATCATTGTACATGCCATCAACCAAGAAATCCATGCGACGATAGTGTCGTGTATGCCATAGATCACGGAAACGACGATAGGCAACTATAAAGACAGCAATGGCCAATGGAACTATTAGCATAACCGTTACAATTGGCACTATATATGCATTCTCATCATGATTGGCCAATGTGCTGCTCATCTCATGCACTGGCTGTGGTATGGGATCCAATTTTATATCATTAATGCCACCGTTAGGAGCTGCAACATTTTGTAGCTTTTCGCCAGGAACGGGAACATTCATGCTTATGGTTATATTTGGCTTTGTTGGACGTGGAGTTGTTGTTGTTGTTGTTGTAGTCGTTGATGTTGTTGTACTTGTTGTTGTTGTAGTGCTGCTACTGCTGCTGCTAGTGCTTGTTGTGCTGCTGGAAGAGGACAAAGAGGAAGAGTTATTGCTGCTGCTGCTGCTGCTGCTAATGTTGCTGCCAACGTCGCCGCTGCTTTTGATTATATTGACCGTGCTCTTTGATACGCCTTCGGCCAATACTTTGTCGGTTTTATTTGTTTGCGTTATCGCTGCCGTTGACGTCGTCGTTGTCGTAGCCGTCGTGGAGATCGTTGAGGCTGCTTGCGGTGTTGCTAATGTTGTTGTTGTTGTTGTTGCTGCTGGTGACGCTGCTGCTGACGCTGTTGGTGATTTCGCTGATGTGGCCGCTTTATCATTTATTGTTGCCGTATTTACCACGTTGCGTGTACGGGGCACATTCTCAGCCGACTGGCTTTTTACTATTTGACCATCATCTTGCTTATTTTGTTTTGACACTTCCGTTAATTTTGTTGTTTTTCCATTATCTTTGACAGGTTTAAGCACAGTTGTTCCTATTGTTGTATTTATTACTGGTGCAACAGCTGCAGCAGCAGCAACAGTAGCAGCAACTTCTGCTGCAGCAACAGGAGGAGCCGGTGCAACTGCTACCGATGAACTTCCAGTTGCTGTTTGATTTGGTTTTGATTCAGCTAAAACAATGCCATGCAATGTTAATTGCATTAGCAGCACAATTAATGGAAGCACATACATATTTTATTTATGCAAATAAAAATGTTAAACTTTACAATTTTGTTGTCCACTTGTGTTGCTTGTGTGTTTAACTAAAAGTGAAAATAGATTTCATCGACTTTTTATTGGATCGCTCTTGACTGTCAACTTGCAAAACCTATCAACTTACGATATTGATAATATATGTGTATATATATATTGCACTGTCAAAATGTTATCGATATACAATAAATGCAAATACTCAATAATAATAATAATAATGTGAAAGAGAGAATAGAAAAATACTATTTGCACTGCAGTGTATGCTGCGTGCAAGTGTACTGAATATGCGAATGTGCAATCAGCTGTTTAACTAGTTGAACGCACTGCTGGCATATTTAGTACCAAATGCAACTATCGATAACACATGTGCAAAGTGAACTAGTGCGATATGCCAAATATGCTAAAATACCAAAAAACACAATGGCGCCAAATTTGAAATTCGCTTTTGACCGTTTTATGAGTAGAATGTAAGAAATGTAAAATAATAATAACAAATATATAAATAAAAATACAATTATATCAAGTCAATATCAATATGTATATTTATAACGTAATTTGTATAATTTCTATAATTATTTTGTATTTTATGGTTTATCGCCTCTGAAAAGTATTTTCTTTTTATTTTATTTTTTTGCTAAATTTTCTTCTTTCTGTTGTCTTTGTAGTTATCATTATATATATATATATATATTTCTATATATATAATTATTTTTTTTTTTTGTATATGTTCAATAACATAGTCAACCAATGTAACTGATTTGTATGCTGATTTTTTTGTATTTTGTTTTTTTTTTTTTGTTTCGCTTTTGACTAGCGTTTAGTTTAATTAGTTAATTGCTTTACATAAACAGCATAAAATGTAACTAGTTTTTTTTTTTTTTATCAATTTCTTTGTACGCTAACGAACATTATTGCACAATGTTAGGATTATAACATGGCCCATATGCCATGCGTATAACATAAAATATTTGTTGAACGATTCCGTACGGCAACAGCTTTCAATGCTTGCGATTCCATGGGATAGATGCACTTTATATATATATTTGCATGCTTTTTGCTGCATGTTGCATGTTGCATGTATATATATATATATATATGTTCTATGATCTTGTGTGATATGTACGCCTCTATATATCTACCTATCTCTCTCTCTCTTTCATTTACACTTCATGTCTTGCTTTTGAAATGTTCTTTGCTTGCAATTCAAGCTTCATTTTTTTTTCAGTTAAGCTTAAATTAAAAATTATTTTTGATTAAAACATTAATGCGGCACGTGCAGCTCCCGCTACGCTCAATGTATGATGATGCTGCTGCTGCTGCTGTTGTTGCTGTTGTTGTTGTTGTTGATGCAGGTTTGTTGTTGCTGTTGATCTTGTTGTATTTGCTGCTGTTGGCGATTTTAATTCCTCGACTATAATCACACCATGCTCATCGACCATATGATTCAATAGTAAATTCTCAACCTGCTCATCGGATAGTAATTCTTTCGGCTCTGACGATCTGTAAAGTAGTTGTTGTTCTTGTTGTAGTTTTGTGTTTCTTCTTTTTTTTTCATATATATAAATATAAAATTAGATAGATAGTGAAATCAATAGACAGAATGGAATAATAATAATTATAATAATTATAATAATAATAATAATAATAATAGTAGTAGAATTACTAGAGATCGCGAATGTAAGTGAGCGTGTAGCGCGATAGTGTGAGAAATTGAGCATTAAAAAAAAACGAAGAAAAATGAAGAAGTGAAAAATGTATGAAACTAAACGTGAAGAAATTGAAGTGAGAAAAGTGACAGAAATATATTATGTATATGTATATGTGTGTGTGCGTGTATGTGTGTATGTGTGTGTATGTATGTGATCAGTGTCTAATGAATTTATTGTTATCTGTTGTTTTGCGATGCAGAAACGGAACGAGAAAGAAAAAACAAAAAAAAAACATGTTTGAGAACAATGAGAAATTGGCACACTAAAAGTACACATTGCCATCAAATAACTTTCAAGTACAAAAAAAAAAAAAAATAAAATAAAAAAAATAAAAAAATTAAAAATTTTACACATATTTTTTTTAAGTTAAAAAAAACAAAGTATAAATAAATAAATTCGGACCGCATAAATTTTTATACACTTGCAAAGTTTTTTGCTACATAAACTATAATTTTGCCCGATCCTTTCTATGCCAGCTATATGCAATTTTTGAAACGATTTAAATCAAATTTTTGCAGGAATATTTCAGTCATTGTTAAATTTAAGTCTTGTGAGTTTTAATTGCATAGCTCAAGAAACAACAAAAGTTTTTTTAATACTAAAACTCATTTTTTTTGACATATCCTTTGTATGTCAGCTATATTATATAGTAGTTCGATTTGAACAAACTTTGGAAGACATATGCTAGTCATTACTAAACGTTAATACTGTAAATTTCATTCGGATAGTTCAGCAAAAAAACAAAAAGTTTTTTTTAAACAAAAACTTAATTTTCCAAGGATCCTTTCTATGGCAACTACAGTGATCCGAAACATTTTTTATTTTTGGACTTAATTTGAGCTTGGGGTAAAAAAAATGACTTGTGACAAGTTTCATTAGGATAGCTTGAAAACTGAGAAACTTATTTATATTTAGACAGACGTACAAAAGGATATAAGCTCGGATGTCGATGTTGATCAGGAATATATATATATATATACTTTAAAAGATGATCTGCTATACTTTCTTACTATGTAAGATTATTGGAAACCGATATAGAAAATATTTACAAACGAAAACATAAAGCAATAATAATAACAATAATATATATATATTTTTTTTTGGTATTTTAAAAATACTAAACTTTGTGTTAAATATGCAAAAAATTTTATGAGACACTTGAAAGTTAGTTGATGACAGACAGCAATATATACAGAAAGACACAACACAGATTATAATAATTATGCTTAAGCTTTTAAGCAGTACATACAAAATTTTGAAAGTAGATTTTTTTTTTTTTTTTTTTTGTTATTGATTTTGAAAAAATTTGTTTTTGAAATTTTTTTTTTGTAGTTGTTGTTGTTCTGTTAGTAGTAGAAGCGTGCGAGCGTGCAATGCTATTAGTTGGTTTGCTGTAGTTGATGTTTGATATATATATATATTGATAATACTAATATATATATCTGCATGTTTTTTTGTTGTTGTTGTTTTCATTGATTTCTGTTGTTGTTGTAATATGAATAATGTGTTTTTTGCAGAGTTTTGTATTTGTTGAAAGAGCAAAGAGACCAAATATCAAAGCAGCCAATTCGTATTAAAAATTTTTGTTTTTTTTTTTGTGGTATTTTTTTTTTTTGGTATTTTGCGAGCATAAGGAATTTAATTAAATTGCAATTGCGGTAGCTGATTAGTTGCAGGTTGTTATTGTTGTTGTTGTTGTTTTTGTTGTTGCGCTAGTTGCATGTTTTGTATATTCTTTTTTTTAAGCTTTAAATTTTAATTTTAAAATATTTTTTTTTGGTATTTTTTTTTGTATTTTTTTTTTAGGTGGGTGCAGTTTAAATTTTGAATAACAGTTTTTTTTTTTTGGTATTTTTTGTTTTTGTTCTTGTTTTTTTTTTGTAAATTGTTAAAAGCAGCACAAAAATCATGATCAGATGTGTTTTTGATTAGCGATAAACGATTAACGATAAGCGCTTATCGATCGGAGCGTATCAATGATGATCAGTGCTTCATTGTGGCCATCGACTTGATCATATGAGCTTTGTCAGACGATTCTGCAGCGTGCACAGAAGGCTGCTGCCACTATTATTATGATTATTATTATTATTATTATTATTATTCTGATTTTGATTTCGATTTTGATTTTGATTTTGATTATTGCCACTGCCTCCGCTGCTGCTGGTGCTGCTGCCGAGACTGCGACGGCCACTACTATTGCCGCCACTGCTGTTGCTGCTGCTGCTATTGTTGGTGCTACCGCCGCCGCCGCTGCTGCTGCTGCTGCTGCTGCTGCGGCCGACGCCAATGATGTCTACTGACCTGCTAAATGAAAAGAAATCGCCAGCGCTGCTGCCACCAATGCCAATGCTGATGCCACCGCCACTTCCACTTCCACTGCCACTGTGATTATTATAACTGCTGTGTCCAATGCCAGCAAATGCTGATGATGCGCCTGTTGCTGCCGCTGCTGCTGCGGCTGCTGCTGCTGTTGTTGCTGTTGATGCTGCTGCTGTTGTTGCTGCTACCGTTGACATCCCATGTGTCGGCAGCAGCGCATCCGATTCATCCGCTTCATTCGCCATTTCTGATTCACTATTACGCCGCTCCAGACTACGTCCGACCTTCTGAAAGCCATAGCTAAAAACATCCTTCACCTTGTCACCGGCATCAATCAATAGATCAAGACTCTGACGTCGTCCGCTGCTCTTGAAGCTATTTGAACGTGATAGCCATTGACTGAGACTCTGCTTGCGACTCATTTGTTGACCAGCAAGACCAACACCACTGCTGCTATCATCCTGGAATATTGTTGTGCAGGTGACCTTACGTTTTGGCTCATCTGACGATGAGGTTGAATGTTGTGATTGAGCATCCAGCTCAAGACTGCCAAGACCATAGCCGAGACCTTGATTACCACCAAGGCCACCATTGCCCGAACCATCAAGGCCATGCTGTTCGAGTAAGGATTGATTGGAATAGCTTGAACTGGTGCTATCCGAATGTGATAAACGTATTTCCGTCCATTGATCGATATCATTATCGGCCGGCTGTGCGGATGTTGATGCCGATGCGGATACTGATGCCGATGCTAGGGAACTGCTGCCAGATTCTGAACGTAATTTTACCTCATAGGGACCATGTAATCCTTGTGCTTGGGCAAAGAGATTATTATCATCATCGGTGGCACTGGTGCTGGCCGATTTATGCATGCCGCCAGCCAATTTTTGAGGAAATGTTAACACTGCCTCAAAATCATGCAACAAATGCGGACAATCATGTGGATCAGCATGTCGTTGACGCGGTGTACTAGCACCACTACTCAAACGTTCAGGCATACGTAAATAATCCTCCTCATCATGTGCCAATAAATCATGTTCTTCACCATCATCACCATGTTCACCAGATTGTAATTGTTCAGCGCCCGCTGTTAGGGCATCGACAGCATCAACTTGTCGTAGCATTGCTTCATAGTTGAGTAAATTGTTACGCTGCTGACGTTGCCTGTGGATATCCTCAGAGATTTGTTCCAGATTTTTTAATGCCTCATTATAGGTCAATTTGGCAGCACTAACTTTAGTCTCCAGCTCATTGACCCGTAACTTCTGTGCCTTCAACAGTCCGTTGTAATTTGCACGCGTCTCATAGTAAGGCCTGCATATTGGGACATTTTGGTTGATGGTTGGTTGTGGGGGGTGTGGTAGGAGCAGGTTGGGTAGTAGATGAGCAAGGAGGAATATGCTGATTAGTAGGCGTGTCAAGAGGCGGCAGGTGAGGCATACTCACGAGCACAGGGTACAATACAAAGCGTGCATTATGCTAAAGTATCTCAATAAAAGTAAATTGCGCCGCAGCTGCAATCTAAAGGAAATCAAATTATCCACAAAAAAACACAAAAAACAAATATAAAAGAAACACATGAAGAAAGTGAAAAAAGAAAAGAAAAGAAAAGAAGAAAGAAAACAGACTTAAATTAAAACTTAAAACAAAGTTTCTTAAAAATAAAAAAAAAAATAAAATATATAAATACACAGGAAAACCAAAAATTTATAGATGAAAAATAAATTATATAGATTATAGCCAATAAAAATATAGTCTTAACATTCTGACAGAGTTAAGAAAGAAAGGAGCTAAGAAGGTCCGACACTAACAGTAATCCTGGAAAATTCTTAATTACATCTGAAGTCTTGGATATACTTTTAAAGTATCGGAAAAAGTTGATGATGAAATTTCTTTTCAGGATATTTTTCTCACGATACTTGAGTCTTAAAACCTTCGGAACATTGTGTATTTTAAAAGGACTTTCTAGGCATTTTTATCTAAACATTTTTAATTAATTTTGTAAACTTTAATTCATCAATCCAAAGGATATTTAATTTTCAGAATTTTGGAATAAACTTTTTTTTTCTAAATTTTTTTGAAAAGTTCCTGAAATTTATTATACTTTAGCAAAGCGTTTTTTTTTTAAGATTTCTCTACACTTCCCTTAGGATTTTACTATTTTCAAGAAATATATTGGGAACTTCGAATAGATTTCCAAGAAATTTGTATAGGACAACTTTGTAGATTTATCATATAATAAATTTATTAAGAGTTGTTCAAATTCCAAGATGAATTATATTTTTACTACTAGTAAAATTGTAAATAGATAAATAGGAAAATTTCTGGAGATGCTTCATATAACAAATTATTAAATAAAAGCTGTCGAATTTTTTATAAAACGGAAAGCTTGACTTATTCTCAGTAGGATTTCAAGCCCAACTTTTGCATTATAAATTATTTCTTTAATATTGGGTATTGAAAAATTTTGGATTTCAATTTTAATTTTCAGGAAATTTTAATGCGGAATCACAGATGTTCAAATTTCTTATCTGTTTTAAAAGAATTCTCTACTTATTCTCAGAAATCTGAATGAGATTCTCTAGAAATCATTGCAGATTTTTTTATAAATAAATTCTTAAAAATTTCAAAAAAATTTCTAATAATTATAAAAACTTTACAATAAGTCTTTCTACTTCTTTATCAAGAATCAATGCTGAACTTTAGCTTCCTTAACTTTTAGTTACTCAGCCAGAATGTTAATATTAACTTAATAGAATAGAAAAAAATGCTGGAAAAGCGTTGAAAGGATTTGTGTTACCTGGAGGCACGTAACGCCTGTTTAAGTTGACCCTGTAATTTGCCCACCCGATTGTTGGCCACCTCCAATTTCAGTTGGCACATTTTGAGGGCATTACGTGTATCGGTTACTTCCAATTGTGATTGATTCACTTTGCTAGCAGCATGACTGAGCATCTCTTGGCAAGCGGTATCTAATGTTGATTTTTCACCTAATCCTTGTTCGGCTAGATAAACCATTTCTTTGGCAGCAGCATGTATTGATTTGGCTTTCTCATGATTCGATGCCGCCTGCTGTGTCTCTTTGGCCAATTGTGCGGCATAGATGCGGGACTCATAGTATGGTTTGGCGGCATCTATTGAGTTGCCTAGCTTATGGGCAGCGGCCTTGATGCGTACCACACTCTCCGCCAGTAAACGTTTAAATTCGCATTTTGATTCCTAAATAAAATATAAATATAAAAATAAATATCAAATGATTATGTAAAATATTCTAAAATTTTCACTTAAAAAAGAGAGAAAAAAAAAATCAATAACTTACATCGAGTTCCACTTCGTATTTGTTGATATTATCCGTGGCTGTGTTTAATTTTTCCAGTTCGATCTGAATGCATCAAATAACAAAAACAAAAACAACAACAACAATGACAATGACAATTTGGCCTTGACTCTTCTTCTGGCATTTGCAACAGCAGAAGCAGCAGATGCAACAAAAAATAAAATAAAATTAAAATAAAACTCACCTGAACACGGGGATCTACGGGCGTATTACTTTCCGTTGACATTTCGTTTATCTGTTTGTTCCTTTATTTCGTTTCGTTTTTCGTTAAGAATTTTTTGTGAATTCTAATGCGATGTTTGCTGTCTTTGCTGCTGCTGCTATGTTTGCTTGAATTTTATGAATGAATGTCGAAATGGAAAACTCAATGAAAAATGTTATTCATTTATATATATGTAGTACCATGGCGATTGTATGATGATGCGCGCTGCAATCTAATTCTTTGTTTTTTTTTTCTATTTATTTTTATTTAACTGTTTCAATTTATTTCATTTCCAATAGAAAAATATGTAGAAAATTGGAGCGCAGCGCAACGCAGCAGCAGCGTTTATTAGTTGAAAAAAAGAGCTTTTGGCAGGCAAGAGAATAACAGCAACAACAAGAACAACAATAAGCACAAACGCGCGTACACATAACGATGACAACACACACAGTGGGCAAAGCTTTTAACAAATGCAAAAAATAAAAAAAAATAATAAGAATAAGAAAAAAAGCGTCCCAGCTGACTGAGTATCTGCACATTGTATACACTCTACAGCTATGTTGACTATGTTGATTCTCTTAGGCAGCGTAGCTGTTTTTATATTTATATATCTATATACATTTATATAAACACATGAATAAACGGACAAAGTAATTATTAAATATGTATGTATTTATATTCAATTGTATTTCTAATGTAGTCAAAGTTGCTATGCTATAGTTTTACACTTGAAAGAGTATTTAAGTTTCGTTATAGCAATTCTCTTGCACGTTTTGTTATTATTTGTTGCTGTATTTTGCAACCACCATGCATGCCCTTAGTGGCGCCATCTGTCGATAGCTTTCTTACAAATGTATAAATGTTCTTCAACAAGTAGTCTGGCAGCACTGTATCACAGCTATATGACCATATGCATATGAGATTTTAAGCAAAGCTTAAATAATTTTCTTTATTTCATATTACAAATACTTAATATAAACTATTATTAATATGCTTTGCAATGTAAAAACGTTTGGCATATGCAAAATATGCGTTTCCATTCAACTATGAGACTCATCATTTATTTGGTATTTTTTAGCGCTATTCACCTGTCAGAGAATTTGGTATTTTGGGGCGTTGCGCTTGCAATCACATTGCTGTAACGTTAGTTGTTAGTCTTCATTTTGTTTTTGTTGCGCGCGGTTCTCGTGTCGCTTTTGGTGCAGTAATAACTGAATGTTTGTTGTCTGTTGTCTATGGCCAAAGAACCAAAAACTAATAACAAAAATAATGATAGAAAATTAACATAAAATAATAGTTAAAAGACAACAACGCGAAAGTAAACAACTCGACGAATTTGACGATCCCATCGATGACAAGTGTTTTTCTTCAAATTTTTTTTTTTTGTTCGGTTTTCGTGTGTCTGCAGTGTCTAAGAAATTTTTTTTTTTTTTGTGTGGCTCCTTAGCTTTTTGGTTTCTTTAATTCCTTAATTTGTTTTTTTCTGTTCCTCTTGTTGGGTGATGCGCGCGCGCAACTAAAAGAAGCGTAAGAATATTAAAGTGTAAGCATTGCCAAAAAAAAAAAAAAGAATAAAACTAGTAAGAAAAAAAAAAAATAACAATAAGAATATTAAAAAAAAAAAAAACAACAAAAAAAATGCAACAATACAAACAGAAACTGCATGCGGCGTATGTTGACGTTGCTGCGCTGCTACTGCTACTGTTACTGCTGCTGCTTTTCTCATTGTTGTTGTTGCTGTTCGTGTAGTAGTTGTTGTTGTTGGTGCCTTTTGCTGTCTCTTTGCTTGGTATTTTATCTGCCTGCTTGCAGCAAGTGACGGCAGCACACAACGAAGACGACGACGACGGCGATGATGATGATGATGATGATGATGATGGCAGCGACGGCGACAACGACAACAGCGACGACAGCAGCAGCATTGTCTTGTTGTCTGCGTTTTAACTCGTTTTCCTCTTCGTCAGCGTCTTCTATCGTTGCCGTTGTCTGCTGCTGCCTCAGCCTCAGCCTCAGCCTCAGTCTCAGCCGCTGTCTCTGTTTTTGTTTCGGTTTCTTCTTTTACTTTATTTTTGGTTGTTGTCTTTTTATTTATTTATTTATTTTTTTTTTTTGGAAAATTCGATTTCAATTGCAGGCAACGCTGTCGACGCTGACGCAAGCGCAAACTTTTAAAGCCCGCCCTGCGGCAACGCGCAAAGACATGCATAAAGCACATAAGCACACACATGTCTTGTCTTGTCTGCACATGTTATGTGTGTGTGTGTGTGTTGTGTTTAATTAAAAGCCAAAACATTCAATTAGGAAAACATTAAACGCTTTGCAGACTTAGTTCTAAATTGAGCTGCTGCTGCTCCTGCTGCTGCTGCTGCTGCTATTTCTTCTTCTTGCTATTGTTTTTTTTTTTTTTTTTCTTGTGTGTCTTTACTTACACTACGCATTTCCGTTTGCAGCGCTGCATTTACCGTTCTACGTACAACAACAACAACAAAAAACACAAGAAACCCAAAACAAGTAAAACAACAAAATATAAAAAAAAATAAAATAAATAAATAAAAAAAAGCAAAAAAAAAAAAAGAACGTCGTCAACTTTTACTTGCAATCGTCTTCGTTGCCTTTTTTTTTGGGTAAGTTTCTAATATTTATTTTTTTTTATTATTATTATTATTTTCTTTATTTGCATTTCTTTTTTTTTATACATTTCTTCTACTACTTCTTACGCTGCTGCTTAGACTTTTCACATGTTTCTTACCATTGTTTGTTGTTATTGTTGTTGTTGTTGTTTCTACGCTATTTGTTTGGGCTTTTTTTTTATTTAGATGTTGAAGTGATAAGTTTCTCTTATCATTTTTATATGATTCTTTTCTTACTGCATACTCTGACCTGATCTTTCTCTCTCTCTCTCTCTCTCTTACATACACACATTCTTGCATCTAAGATAATTAGTCATCGAGCTGGAAGCATTTGATATTAGCTTAATACTCGCCTTGCAGGGTTTCACTTCTCATTTTGCGTTTCTTCTTCTACTTCTTCGAAGGTTACTTCAATTTCAGACACTTAAAAGTTCAAACTTTAAGCTAATTTCGCGCAGTGTAGCTCTAAAAGGAAGTCAACTGTCTGCAGTGGGAATGGCAAGTATGTTAGGGAAGGGGTAATGGTAGAGACAGGGGCAGTGACAGTGGCTGCGGCAAGAACAGGGAAGGAAGCAATGGCAATTGATCAACAGAGAGTTTGGTAACATTAGCTTGCTTTAAACTTGCCGCAAGCTGTACGATGAGCTGCTGCCTGTGGCATGTTCTCATGGCAAAGTTTTGAGTTAAACGATCATTTGATTTATTTATTTCTATGTGTGTATGTATGTGTGTGTGTGTGTGTCTCCTTGTGTGCATGTCTGTCTCTCTGTCTGGCTGTCTGGCTGTCTGCCTGCTGAAGCTCTTCGTGGGAGCATTTTGTTATTATTTTATTATTTATTCTACTCTGGCGACGGTATATTAATATTGTGCTGCATTTTGTAACGCATAGAAGAAGGCGTGGCATATCCCATAAAATATACATATATATATATTCTTGATCAATAGCAGACAGTGATGTCGATTAATTCCACTTTCTATTTAATCGAAGCTTAGCATAAATATTACTTATTGCCTGAAGCATTTTATTAAGTCGGAGCAGGCTAAATCACATTACTATATCATATAGCTGACATAGGAAAGATCGGTTGACATTTGTGTCTTTGTGAGTGAAACTTATAACATTTAAATATAACAATATCTTATACTTGTCAGCTAAATTTAAATCGGACAACTATATCATATAGCTGCCATAGAAATGATCGGTCGGAAATGAAGTAATATATTTAGCTTAAATTTCTGAGAATTAAGTTTAATAATATCTGGCAAAAGTCTTTCAAATTTTGATTTAAATCGGACAACTATATCATATGGTTGCCATAGAAATGATCGGTCGGAAATGAAGTAAAATATTTAGCTTAAATTTATAAGAATTAAGTTTAATAATATCTGGCGAATGATTGACAAATTTTGATTTAAATCGGACAACTATATCATATAGCTGCCATAGAAATGATCGGTCGGATGTGAAATTTTTATATAATCAACTTTTAACAGTTTTAAAATATTTAGCTTAAATTTATAAGAATGAAGTTTAATAATATCTGGCGAATATCTCACAAATTGTGATTCAAATCGTACAACTATATTATATAGCTGCCATAGAAATGATCGGTCGGAAATGAAGTAATATATTTAGATTAAATTTCTGAGAATTAAGTTTAATAATATCTGACGAATATCTCACAAATTGTGATTCAAATCGTACAACTATATTATATAGCTGCCATAGAAATGATCGATCGGAAATGAAGTAATATATTTAGCTTAAATTTATAAGAATTAAGTTTAATAATATCTGATGAATATCTCATAACTTGTGATTCAAATCGTACAACTATATTATATAGCTGCCATAGAAATGATCGATCGGAAATGAAGTAATATATTTAGCTTAAATTTATAAGAATTAAGTTTAATAATATCTGACGAATATCTCACAACTTGTGATTCAAATCGTACAACTATATTATATAGCTGCCATAGAAATGATCGATCGGAAATGAAGTAATATATTTAGCTTAAATTTCTGAGAATTAAGTTTAATAATATCTGGCGAATGTTTAACAAATTGTGATTCAAATCGTACAACTATATCATATAGCTGCCATAGAAATGATCGGTCGGAAATGAAATTTTTATATAATCAACTTTTAACAGTGTTAAAATATTTATAAATTTATTATAAGAATTAAGTTTAATAATATCTGGCAAAAGTCTTTCAAATTTTGATTTAAATCGGACAACTGTATCATATAGCTGCCATAGAAATGATCGGTCGGATGTGAAATTTTTATATAATCAACTTTTAACAGTGTTAAAATATTTAGCTTAAATTTATAAGAATGAAGTTTAATAATATCTGACGAATATCTCACAAATTGTGATTCAAATCGTACAACTATATTATATAGCTGCCATAGAAATGATCGATCGGAAATGAAGTAATATATTTAGCTTAAATTTCTGAGAATTAAGTTTAATAATATCTGGCGAATATCTCACAAATTGTGATTCAAATCGTACAACTATATCATATAGCTGCCATAGATAGAATCTGTTGAAAATTGAAATTATTTTTATAAAAAAAAAAAAAACTTTTCGTTGCAGCTACTTTAAGTGTATAAAAAAATCATCATTAAATGCAGACAGAAGAAACTTTCATGTTGTCATGTTTTGATTTCACATTTCAGATTGTATTTTCATGTTTTTTTTTTTTTTTTTGTTTTGTTGTCTGTTTGTTATTTTTAAATGCTTCGCATTCGGTTCCAGCGATTTCCTCTGCTGATTAACCAGACGCCTTCAATGCTTGCCTCAAACGTCTCCAACATGCTGCTGCGACATGATACTGAAAATAGATCAAAGGAGTTAAATACAAAAATATTGAAATACTGCAACTGCAACAAAAATACTTTTTTTTTTTCTTTCCCCTTTTTGATGTTTATCATCGCGCTACATGGTTTTAAATCAACTTAATGTGAATTCTTCAAATTAGCAAAATTTATAAAAAAAAAATAAATAAATAAAAAAAAAAATATTTTCCAGCTACTTTTCAACAATTTTCACACGCATATTTCACATGGCAGCAAAAGCAAAAGCAACAGCAGAACAACAACAACAACAAAAATAACTTCAAAAGTTGAAAACAGGATTTGCGCACATTGAGGAAGTTTCTGTAAAGTTCTCCCTCTGCCTCTCTCTTCCTTTCTCTTTCTATCTCTCTCTCTCTCTCTGGAGCGCACTGCTCAGTTCTGTTGGTTTGTTTATTTTTGGTTTGTCGCTTTTGCAGCTTGCTGTTGCATTTTACTGCATAAATATTGCATTTACAAAGGTCACGACGCAACGTTGCATTTACACTTTGGAGTTCAAGGATAAAAGCATTTGCTTCGTTTTATTTTCTCTTGTTCTTTTACTTCTACTTCTAGTTCCATATCTCAGTTTTATTTGTTGCCCACGCAAAGAAATTTTTTTGAGGAGACACTTTCGCAAAATGAACTTTTTCATTCGCACGCTTATAATGATCTAATGTTAAGACTTTATAAGCTGGCAAATATTTTATTTATTTGCCACATGTGCCACAAGTATTTTGTTGACGAAGAAATTTTTTAATTTATTTTTCTGGTTTTATCAACATTTATTTTTATTTTTTAATTATTTGATATTTTTTCAACATATTTTTGTATTTTATTTAATTGTCACGTATTTCACACAATTTACATAATTTTATTGTGAAAAATATTTACTTTTATTTAAAAAAAAAAAACTTTTCACAAACAATTAACTTTTAAATGTTAAATATATAACAATATTTAATATAAATTTGCAAATTTGCTAAGCAGCGTCGCGCGTCGCGTGCGTTTTCAAAGCGTGCAAAAAATTCCATTAAAAATATGAAAATGAATTTATTAAATTTTCCAATTGTTATTTCATTTGTTATTTTAAGCTTGCAATACAGATTTAAATTACTATATACATATATGATCATGATCAAGCGAAAAGTCGATTAAATTATGTTCTTGGAACTTTATCTTGTAACTTAACATAGATAATTTCTTAATTGCCAAAATCTGTTTATAATATGTAACGAGCCAGATCAGACTACTATATTATATAGCTATCATAGGAATTATCAGTCAAAATTTGCGTATTTATATGTACAACTTTTTTTTTACTTGTTCAGCTAAAACTTAAGTTTAGTAATATCTAAGATATGTTTCCCAAATTTTATTCAAATCGAACTAATATAAAATTTAGCTGGAACGTGGAACGTAGGAACTTTTGCTCAAAAATGAAATTTTTCTATGTTAAACTTTTCGTTTTAGTGTAAAAAAAATTTTTGTTACATTGAATAGAAATTTTATTTCCTTTTTTTTTTATCTGAAAATTAAATTCACATTAGTAAAAATTGAAAATAAAAAAAAATTGCCAATTTAAAAAAAAAAAAAAAAAATTTTTGCATAAAATATTCAAGAATTTTGAATGCGCTTAATTTTCCAAACTTTTCTTTTCAATTTTATTTTTTAATTTTTTTTTTTAATTTTTTAGAAATTTTTTTATTAAAGCAAAGTATGAAAAATGCAATTTCAAAGTTAGCAACTTAATTATATTGAGCGAGTAAGGGAGACGTAGAAAGAGAGAGAGAGAGAGATGGAGAGATATGTGTATTTGTATTACAAAAAAAAAAAAATTTGCTTGTGGCATTGAATGTTGTTGTACTCCAAGACTAAGCAAGACACACTCCACTAACAGAGACAACATTGTGTCGTTGTCTTCTGTTTTGTTGCTGCTGCTTCTTCTACTTCGACACTTGCAACACTTGCAACTGAAGGCATAAATTTTATTTTCTTTTTCTTTTTTTCTTTGCTAAAGTGGCAGTTGCAAGTTGCAAGTTTGCCCGTTTGCTTGTTGCCAGTTGCCACTGAAACCTCATCATCGTCATTATCTGCTGTGCATCTGCATCTGCATTAGCATCAACAGCAACAACAGCAGCCACAGCAGCAGCATCAGCCACAACGTGATGATGTTTGTCGTCATGAGCAACTTTTCCATTGCATTTCTAGTGGTTCAATGAACTGTGACCGCATTCTTATTGTTGTTCTTGTTGTTGTTGTTCCAGCTATTGTTGTTGTTTTTGTTCTTGCGAATGTGTTGCTGCTGCTGCACGCATTGCATATTCACACAAAATTGCACGTTTAGCTGCGGCGTTAACGTCGACAGCGACGTCAACAGTGAAGCCAAGTTACAGTAACTTTTATCACGATGAAAATCAGCAAAATGTAATTGCAACTTCTTTCTACTTCTACTTCTTCTCCTGCTTCCTTCATCTTCTTCTTCTTGTTCCTTTTCTTTTCTCTTTTTTTTTTTTGTAATTTTTATGTGCGCATCGCATCCAATTTGCCCTCTTGTTGCAACGTTGCAACGTTGACCGCCCACGCACAAGGCAGCTAACGGCATGCCAGCAACTTAGTGGCTGCAACTTTGAGGCAGCAACTTAGTGGCAGCATCTTCGTTTGTGCAAACTTGTGGAATTTTACAAAAAAAAAAAACATTGATCTGAGCATCGACGGCGCTTCGTCTTCCGTCTGCAGCTCCGGCACACTGCAACATACGAATTTCATATAGTTTTAGCCAAATTCAATTATGGCTAAAAAAAAAAAAGATTATAATCGTTTTTTTTTTTTTTTAGCCGTTTATTTAATTGATTTTTTTGTTTTTTTTTTGTAATTTTTGTTATGTGAGTTATGAGCTGCCCTGCCAGCAGCTAATAGGAAATGTGGGGAGTGAACTGTGTGTTTGCATGGAATGAACGATGACGACGACTACGACGACAGGTGACGAAGTCGAAGTCAAAGTCGAGGAACGTGACATGCATGCAAATTGCAATCGACTGAACTGAACTGAAACTTGAACTAAGTCTCAGTGTGTGTTGACTCAGTGTTTCACTTTTGTGTGTGTGTGTGTGAGTGTGTGTGTGTGTGTATTGAGGGTGTCCGTGTCACTCTACTGCAATACGATCACAAAGGAATTGCTCGCATTCCTGCAGCAATGTGATAGCTGAAACATTTTCAAAGTATTTTCATTTGCATTTTGTGTTTACTTTTTTTTTTTTACAGCGAATAGAATGAAAATTGATTTATTTTGGCTAATTTTTAGACAGGCTCGTATTGCTATTGCAAGATAACTCATTCATTTACTATCTACCTCTTTCTCTCTCTCTCATAATCTCTATAAAGTTATTAGATGTAACAGTAATTGACTGAACAATCATTTGTCATGTCAAAGATTTGTTCGTTATAAATCTATTAACTCAACTTGTTGTTGTTGTTGTTGTAATTAGATATTATATATGCTTATTATATAGTAGTAGTTCATTCAATTACAGTTTAACTTTGAACTTAGAGCAAAAAAAAAAAAAAAAATAAATAATAATTAAACGCATTTGTAATATACAGAAAAATTACTAGTTTTGATAACTGTGCAAGGCTTTAAATATAATATTATCATATACTATAAATAATTATAGCTGTTAATTTAATCAATATATCAATACTATACACTATCATTATATATCATTTATATGTATATTTCATAATTATAGAGTATACATATAATGCTAATATTACAGATATATGTTTTTTTTTTTTTTTTTAGATTACAAGTTGTTCTTGTCAACTTGTGATGTTAGCTTGTTGCATGTTAAGCTTGAATTTGATTTAGAGTTAGAGTTATGACTATAGTTATAGTTATCGTTATCGTTATCGTTATATTTATAGTTATGATTATGGTTATAGTTGTGGTAATTTTTATAGCAACGTTTATTAAAGCCTCTCTTTACTATGCAAAGAGACCCAAATAATACAGATTATTATATCAAGATTTTCAAGATATAAGATACATTGCACTTAGCAAAACATGTTTTACAATTTTGATTGTTCCGATAGTAAATGTTGAAGCATTTAAGAGATAATTGACATGTTGTGCTATATTTTACTCGAATTTTCTATATTTTTCTCTACTTTCTTTCTAATTTCCTATACTTTCCTATACACATTTCCTATCCAATATTCGACTATATTTGAATATATATTCTTTCTTAAAGTACAATTTGGAAATAAAAGTTTATCCTTTTCAGGATTTCACAGTAAAAAAAAAAAATATTTTGCGTCCTACTTTTTTTTGGGCTTCAATTTTTTTTCAACTCATAATTATTATTTACGGTCCCTGCTTATATCTACACTTTTTATACTTATACTTTACTGTACTTTCCTCTACAATATCCAATATGTTCCTATACTTTTCTATATTTTATTATATATTTTATAATGCTTCACCATATACTTCCTATACTTGTTTCTATACTTACCTGTACTCTCGTATACCTTACTATACATTCCTCTACAGTATCCTATAAACTCCTATATACTTTATTATAAATTTTTAAATTTTTTCCTATATTCCTATACTTCCTATATTTTTTATTTTATTTTCTAACCCTTTACCATAACTTCCTATATAATTTATATTGCTTTTTGCTACACTTTTCCATACTTTCCTATATTTCATTACTGAGTTTTCAACAGTTCCATAAGTATAAAAAGTGTAGATATAAGCAGGGACCGTAAATAATAATTATGAGTTGAAAAAAAATTGAAGCCCAAAAAAAAGTAGGACGCAAAATATTTTTTTTTTTTACTGTGAAATCCTGAAAAGGATAAACTTTTATTTCCAAATTGTACTTTAAGAAAGAATATATATTCAAATATAGTCGAATATTGGATAGGAAATGTGTATAGGAAAGTATAGGAAATTAGAAAGAAAGTAGAGAAAAATATAGAAAATTCGAGTAAAATATAGCACAACATGTCAATTATCTCTTAAATGCTTCAACATTTACTATCGGAACAATCAAAATTGTAAAACATGTTTTGCTAAGTGCAATGTATCTTATATCTTGAAAATCTTGATATAATAATCTGTATTATTTGGGTCTCTTTGCATAGTAAAGAGAGGCTTTAATAAACGTTGCTATAAAAATTACCACAACTATAACCATAATCATAACTATAAATATAACGATAACGATAACGATAACTATAACTATAGTCATAACTCTAACTCTAAATCAAATTCAAGCTTAACATGCAACAAGCTAACATCACAAGTTGACAAGAACAACTTGTAATCTAAAAAAAAAAAAAAAAACATATATCTGTAATATTAGCATTATATGTATACTCTATAATTATGAAATATACATATAAATGATATATAATGATAGTGTATAGTATTGATATATTGATTAAATTAACAGCTATAATTATTTATAGTATATGATAATATTATATTTAAAGCCTTGCACAGTTATCAAAACTAGTAATTTTTCTGTATATTACAAATGCGTTTAATTATTATTTATTTTTTTTTTTTTTTTTGCTCTAAGTTCAAAGTTAAACTGTAATTGAATGAACTACTACTATATAATAAGCATATATAATATCTAATTACAACAACAACAACAACAAGTTGAGTTAATAGATTTATAACGAACAAATCTTTGACATGACAAATGATTGTTCAGTCAATTACTGTTACATCTAATAACTTTATAGAGATTATGAGAGAGAGAGAAAGAGGTAGATAGTAAATGAATGAGTTATCTTGCAATAGCAATACGAGCCTGTCTAAAAATTAGCCAAAATAAATCAATTTTCATTCTATTCGCTGTAAAAAAAAAAAAGTAAACACAAAATGCAAATGAAAATACTTTGAAAATGTTTCAGCTATCACATTGCTGCAGGAATGCGAGCAATTCCTTTGTGATCGTATTGCAGTAGAGTGACACGGACACCCTCAATACACACACACACACACTCACACACACACACACAAAAGTGAAACACTGAGTCAACACACACTGAGACTTAGTTCAAGTTTCAGTTCAGTTCAGTCGATTGCAATTTGCATGCATGTCACGTTCCTCGACTTTGACTTCGACTTCGTCACCTGTCGTCGTAGTCGTCGTCATCGTTCATTCCATGCAAACACACAGTTCACTCCCCACATTTCCTATTAGCTGCTGGCAGGGCAGCTCATAACTCACATAACAAAAATTACAAAAAAAAAACAAAAAAATCAATTAAATAAACGGCTAAAAAAAAAAAAAAACGATTATAATCTTTTTTTTTTTAGCCATAATTGAATTTGGCTAAAACTATATGAAATTCGTATGTTGCAGTGTGCCGGAGCTGCAGACGGAAGACGAAGCGCCGTCGATGCTCAGATCAATGTTTTTTTTTTTTGTAAAATTCCACAAGTTTGCACAAACGAAGATGCTGCCACTAAGTTGCTGCCTCAAAGTTGCAGCCACTAAGTTGCTGGCATGCCGTTAGCTGCCTTGTGCGTGGGCGGTCAACGTTGCAACGTTGCAACAAGAGGGCAAATTGGATGCGATGCGCACATAAAAATTACAAAAAAAAAAAAGAGAAAAGAAAAGGAACAAGAAGAAGAAGATGAAGGAAGCAGGAGAAGAAGTAGAAGTAGAAAGAAGTTGCAATTACATTTTGCTGATTTTCATCGTGATAAAAGTTACTGTAACTTGGCTTCACTGTTGACGTCGCTGTCGACGTTAACGCCGCAGCTAAACGTGCAATTTTGTGTGAATATGCAATGCGTGCAGCAGCAGCAACACATTCGCAAGAACAAAAACAACAACAATAGCTGGAACAACAACAAGAACAACAATAAGAATGCGGTCACAGTTCATTGAACCACTAGAAATGCAATGGAAAAGTTGCTCATGACGACAAACATCATCACGTTGTGGCTGATGCTGCTGCTGTGGCTGCTGTTGTTGCTGTTGATGCTAATGCAGATGCAGATGCACAGCAGATAATGACGATGATGAGGTTTCAGTGGCAACTGGCAACAAGCAAACGGGCAAACTTGCAACTTGCAACTTGCAACTGCCACTTTAGCAAAGAAAAAAAAGAAAAAGAAAATAAAATTTATGCCTTCAGTGTTGCAAGTGTCGAAGTAGAAGAAGCAGCAGCAACAAAACAGAAGACAACGACACAATGTTGTCTCTGTTAGTGGAGTGTGTCTTGCTTAGTCTTGGAGTACAACAACATTCAATGCCACAAGCAAATTTTTTTTTTTTTGTAATACAAATACACATATCTCGCCATCTCTCTCTCTCTCTTTCTACGTCTCCCTTACTCGCTCAATATAATTAAGTTGCTAACTTTGAAATTGCATTTTTCATACTTTGCTTTAATAAAAAAATTTCTAAAAAATAAAAAAAAAAAATGAAAAAATAAAATTGAAAAGAAAAGTTTGCCGAAAATTAAGCGCATTCAAAATTACTTGAATATTTTATGCAAAAATTTTTTTTTTTTTTTTTTTTTTAAATTGGCAATTTTTTTTTATTTTCAATTTTTACTAATGTGAATTTAATTTTCAGATAAAAAAAAAAGGAAATAAAATTTCTATTCAATGTAACAAAAATTTTTTTTACACTAAAACGAAAAGTTTAACATAGAAAAATTTCATTTTTGAGCAAAAGTTCCTACGTTCCACGTTCCAGCTAAATTTTATATTAGTTCGATTTGAATAAAATTTGGGAAACATATCTTAGATATTACTAAACTTAAGTTTTAGCTGAACAAGTAAAAAAAAAGTTGTACATATAAATACGCAAATTTTGACTGATAATTCCTATGATAGCTATATAATATAGTAGTCTGATCTGGCTCGTTACATATTATAAACAGATTTTGGCTATTAAGAAATTATCTATGTCAAGTTTCAAGATGAAGTTCCAAGAACATAATTTAATCGACTTTTCGCTTGATCATGATCATATATGTATATAGTAATTTAAATCTGTATTGCAAGCTTAAAATAACAAATGAAATAACAATTGGAAAATTTAATAAATTCATTTTCATATTTTTAATGGAATTTTTTGCACGCTTTGAAAACGCACGCGACGCGCGACGCTGCTTAGCAAATTTGCAAATTTATATTAAATATTGTTATATATTTAACATTTAAAAGTTAATTGTTTGTGAAAAGTTTTTTTTTTTTAAATAAAAGTAAATATTTTTCACAATAAAATTATGTAAATTGTGTGAAATACGTGACAATTAAATAAAATACAAAAATATGTTGAAAAAATATCAAATAATTAACAATAAAAATAAATGTTGATAAAACCAGAAAAATAAATTAAAAAAATACTTGTGGCACATGTGGCAAATAAAATAAAATATTTGCCAGCTTATAAAGTCTTAACATTAGATCATTATAAGCGTGCGAATGAAAAAGTTCATTTTGCGAAAGTGTCTCCTCAAAAAAATTTCTTTGCGTGGGCAACAAATAAAACTGAGATATGGAACTAGAAGTAGAAGTAAAAGAACAAGAGAAAATAAAGCAAAGCAAATGCTTTTATCCTTGAACTCCAAAGTGTAAATGCAACGTTGCGTCGTGACCTTTGTAAATGCAATATTTATGCAGTAAAATGCAACAGCAAGCTGCAAAAGCGACAAACCAAAAATAAACAAACCAACAGAACTGAGCAGGGCGCTCCAGAGAGAGAGAAAGAGAAAGGAAGGGAGAGGCAGAGGGAGAACTTTACAGAAACTTCCTCAATGTGCGCAAATCCTGTTTTCAACTTTTGAAGTTATTTTTGTTGTTGTTGTTGTTCCGCTGTTGCTTTTGCTTTTGCTGCCATGTGAAATATGCGTGTGAAAATTGTTGAAAAGTAGCTGGAAAATATTTTTTTTTTTATTTATTTATTTTTTTTTTTTTTATAAATTTTGCTAATTTGAAGAATTCACATTAAGTTGATTTAAAACCATGTAGCGCGATGATAAACATCAAAAAGGGGAAAGAAAAAAAAAAAGTATTTTTGTTGCAGTTGCAGTATTTCAATATTTTTGTATTTAACTCCTTTGATCTATTTTCAGTATCATGTCGCAGCAGCATGTTGGAGACGTTTGAGGCAAGCATTGAAGGCGTCTGGTTAATCAGCAGAGGAAATCGCTGGAACCGAATGCGAAGCATTTAAAAATAACAAACAGACAACAAAACAAAAAAAAAAAAAAAAAACATGAAAATACAATCTGAAATGTGAAATCAAAACATGACAACATGAAAGTTTCTTCTGTCTGCATTTAATGATGATTTTTTTATACACTTAAAGTAGCTGCAACGAAAAGTTTTTTTTTTTTTATAAAAATAATTTCAATTTTCAACAGATTCTATCTATGTCAGCTATATAATATAGTTGTACGATTTGAATCACAATTTTTGAGATATTCGCCAGATATTATTAAACTTAATTCTCAGAAATTTAAGCTAAATATATTACTTCATTTCCGATCGATCATTTCTATGGCAGCTATATGATATAGTTGTCAGATTTAAATCAAAATTTGAAAGACTTTTGCCAGATATTATTAAACTTCATTCTTATAAATTTAAGCTAAATATTTTAAAACTGTTAAAAGTTGATTATATAAAAATTTCACATCCGACCGATCATTTCTATGGCAGCTATATGATATAGTTGTCCGATTTAAATCAAAATTTGTCAATCATTCGCCAGATATTATTAAACTTAATTCTTATAAATTTAAGCTAAATATTTTACTTCATTTCCGACCGATCATTTCTATGGCAACCATATGATATAGTTGTCCGATTTAAATCA
>JBAMBR010003953.1:0-42628 GCA_037044475.1 Zaprionus obscuricornis
TCAAATGTAAAGCTAATTTAAAGCGACAGAAAACTGATGATAATCACGATGCTGCTAAACGACAGTGCACAAATGTATCCTTAGCAATGGACGATGAAATGTTCAATGAGGAACAACTTTCTACTAATAAGAGAGAGGGACTTTTATAAATGATATATAATAAAACAACATTAAAGTTGATTTTTCTTTTTATTGATACACCTTTTGTTACGTTTTTGTTACGACTAAACTGTTTTCCTACATTAATTTATTAAGTAGTCCTGTAAGGTGGCTATCTTCCCTGCCAAGCTCACAGCTTTGAATCAATTTCTTGAAAGTGCTACAATTTGGGCCTTCACACAGGACGTGCTCCGCAAATACAATTTGTAAAGGTGAATATGAAAATAAACTCGTTTCACTTGACTTTCGAATATTAATTAACAACTCCCAGCAACAATTTTCATTAGACAATTGAAATTCAATACAATAGAAATAGAAACCTTGGACATTTCATGTTCATAGTCTTATCAACATTTATTTCTACAAAATATTTGCCATAGGTAACTAAAATGAAATGCTTGAGTAACTACTATAATTGGAGAAACAACTAATTTATATGATGAGTAAATGTAAGCTCACCTTAACATTGTGTTAATATGCAATAATTGGCAGAGATACAAGTTGCATATATTTAATATTCAATAAATTCAATATTTATTCAATTTGAGCATGGTACCAAAAGTGAAACGAGATAATTATTTTATGTGGTAAATTGGAAAAGTTCATTAAAATATATATTTGCGAATATAACTTGTCATGCAATAATTATTTAATTCTATTATTGCTATACTATAATACATTTCATATTACAGCTAAGCCGCAAATTAATTTCGCTGTCAATAAACTTCCTGTATAAATATTAATATATGTTGCGATTCAATAAGCCAGTTGAGTCTAAAAACCGCAGCAAGTCATATACAAAGATACATATGTATATACAGTAATTGATGATAAATTATATATATAATAATATATACTTAAATCTAATAAATATTTGCTGTTTGTCAACTCTTTGTACAGTTAGTTAATTTGATCTACATTTTTACCTAATTCCATACAAAGTTTTAATAAAAATGATAGATGACTTCATCATTAAAGATATGCTGTATCCACAATGGACTCTGAGTAGCCATGTCAGCGCGCTTTGATTGATACTCGGGTAAAGTTGACACCTACTGGACTATGGCTAATAATGGATGAGTGTTGAAAGCAAGCAACGACGAGCCTTTTCTCGATGCTCTAGTATGAAGAAGATGGACAGTTTTATCTCATACTATCAATCGATACACTCGACTATTGGTATCTTATAAATACTTGTATTTTACGGACAAATTGCTTTAATAAGTTAATTTAAATACAATGCAAGAAATTCCAATTATTGAATGCTAAAGATAAGAGAATGCTGGAGGTACAAAACGTTTATGCTTCACTTGATTTTCTAATTTATTATTAATTAACAGCGATTTGTGAACATGCAACTTCGACATTTGAGTTAGACAATAGAAATCGAGTATAATAGAAATGCAATCCTTGGACTTGAATATCTCTTCGTAGGTTTATCATATTGCAATAGGCAATACAATTGAAATGCTTGAGCAACTGTTATAATTGGACATGCTATGAGTATCACATAGAATAAATATATTTACATATATGTATTTTACACCTTAAAATTGTGCAAATATGCGATAATAATTGGCTGAAATACAAGTTATGTTCAATATTCAATAAATTCGATATTTATTTAATTTGTACGTGTTATGAAAAGTGAATTGGGGCAATAATTTCATGTGGTAAATTAGTAAACTTCATTAAAATATTTATTTGCGAATTTAACTTGCCATGCAATAATAATTAAATTCTTTTTATTGCCATGCCACCTTTTATATTACAGCTAAACCGCAAATTAATTTTGCTGTCAATAAGTTTCCTGTGTAATTATTAATATATGTATGTTTCAATGAGTGAATTAAAGCCAGAAGCCAGAAACCAGAAACCGCAGCAAGTTATATATGTTATAATAATAATAATTGATAAATTTAATATACATGTGCTTAAATTTAACGTGTACATGTATTTGTAATTTGTCAAGTCTTCGTAAAGCCCGGTATCTAATTTTATCTAAATAATTGTTTTTGCTGCTTGTAAATTCCCGACTGTTACTTTGAAAATGCAAATGGAAAATGCCAGAAAAATCCTTGAATGAAAAAAAAAACATAGCCGCCATAGATAATGACAAAAAAATTTGCCACGTAAATGAAAGTTTCGTGCCAAAAATCACGAGTAAACAAAAATCCAAAGTAAACATATTTAGGTTTTTTTTTTCAAGCCTAGATGGCGGAAAAAAGACCTGACCCCAGAGAGCAGCAAGAAAAAAAGTGCAAAAAGATGTAACAAAAAAAAAAAAAAGGTTACGTAACTGACAAGCGTGGCAAGCAAAAACCCAAAAAGCGTCTGTGACCTCGGACAACAATTCTGGGACAAATGAAGAGCGACTAAATTGAACGTCACATGCCCTTGATTGCTTTGCTGCATGCAAGTAAGTTGAGAGTTCGTATATATCACATATACCATTATATATTATATGGTATATATATATATATATTATACTATATAACATATATTATCTAGCTATCCATTAAGTCAGCTTTAGAGTGTTCTGGCTTGAAAATGGAAGTCATGGACTGACAGACGTCATGGTAACGCTGAAACGCTACTCATCAATGAATCTTCAACACATCGTTGAAATTCCAAGCATTCCTATCGGCCAGGCAACAGCAGCAATAGCAGCAACAGCAGCAACAGCAGCAACAGTAGGAGAAGCTATCTGGTATACTACACGCAGGTCCATCCCATCAACTACTTACTTAGTATTCGTGTGCACTTGAAATGAAAGCGAACACATTAGTTGGCAGTAGCAGCCAGCAGCAACTATCTTCAAGTAAAGATTTTAAAAAATATGCCAAAATGTCAGTCACATGTGCAAAGTGTGGTCCACTGAAAGCTATCAGTCTGGCGTGGGGTTTAGCACGTAGCGCGGCTTTTAGGGCTGTTTTTGAGATGGAGCGAGGTGGAAGGTTTAAAGGGTCGACACTTGAATGCTTGCAAGCGATACGTCAATAACTTGTCGTAGATCAAGTGCTGAGAATTTCAAGTGTTTTGTGTGCCAAATGCCATAACTGACAATTCAAATGCAGCTGCCGTTTCTGTCTATAACTGAGCAACAGCAGCCATATTACCTGTGAATGTGAATGTGAATGTGAGTGTCTGTGTGTGTGTGTGTATGACTATGATGTAGTGTACGTGCATATTAGTATTTATGCATCCGTTTATGATAGTGTTAGAAAGACCATTCTATGGAATGAAATGGATTCACATATCGACTTTTTATGCATTGTCACTTTTCCCCAATGAACGATACAGACATTTTTTTTTGTACATTTGTACATTAGGTAATGATTTATGGTTTGGCATTTCCCAGTGCTTTCGACCGCAATATTCAATTTGGCAGCGTTAAGAATTATCACTCAACAAGCATAAAACTTTATTCGCATATTGTGCATGCATATTGAAAAGTTCTACGAGAATTTAAATGAAATATTTACCTTACTCAAAAAAGAAAAAAATAAAAAATAAAAATAAAAAAAAAATTATTTAAATTTCTTCTATATATATATTCGCGGATTCTTAACTTATGTTTGTTTTACTGTTATTGTTGTTGTTGTTGTTATTGTTTGACTTACGCCATCGGCTTAAAAGACAAATAAAATTTGTTTTGAATGTTGTGACACAAATATCATAGTTTTTTTTTTTTCTCAAGTTTTTGTGTTGAGTTTTTGACCCTCGGCTTATTTTTTGTTTGACACAGCTGCCGTCAGCTCGTTTGTGTTGGACATAAAAGAAACACGCGGGGATAATTATACCCTGTAAAATGATTGAACCGGGTATATTATTATTATTAATTATTCGTGTAACGTAACAATGTGCAGCTTACAGAGCATTTAACGGTCGATTATTCTCTACCTAAGCTTACTTTTTTTTTTCATTATGTTTTTTTTTTTTTTCAACATATTGCAAATTCTCGTTATACATTCACACACACACACACATATACACACGCACATTATATTTCATTGGTAGCTTGGCAAACCAAACGTATATCATATGTACGCGTGAGATTATATAAATTTCTGGCTATAAATTATGCCCTTTCCACGTTGCAGAAAGTTTTGCCAAGCTCAATGGCTGCCAAAGTGGCTTTCACATAGCATAAATGAATGGCAGAACATTCACCGTTTGACTGAGCTACCTTTATCAAGGAAAGCTGTCAGTATTTTCAGTCAGAATTCGTCATTAAAAAGGGGAAAAAAATATACAAAAAAAAAAAAAAATAAATAAAATAAAATTTGCCCGTCAGACCCAAACAACATTCATTAGAATCTTTTCACTTATCTCGTATGTATCTATATAAAAATGCAAATACCAAAAAAAAAAAAAAAAATGTATATATTATATTATATATATAAATTTAGTCCTAACTGTGATTCATTCCAAGGGCGAAACCACACTTACTACCCTACCACACAAAACCAACTATTTTCAAGGCGTGCTAAATAATAAATTAATAATAAATCTTCTCTGTTCGTGCAGATAACTAAATATTTTACATTTATTTTCATTTAAACTAGAAAAAGAAAAATAATTGCCTAGCAACAATAGCTGACATTTTTACATAAAACTATAGCTGCATAAAAATAAAAGCAATTGTTGCAAACAAACAAGAAGTGAAAAAAGACGTGTAAAATACATTCAAAAAATTCTAAATTCAATTCAATTCAATTTTATACATTACAATATTATTCTTCATTTTTTTTATTTTTTTTTTCAAAACAATAAAAATACAATTAAAATTCAAATCCCATTATTGAAGCATAGTTTTCCTTTTTTTATGATATAAAAAATAGAATTACAATGAAAGGATTATTTACGTATTTTGTATTTTATATTTTGATTACAATATTTTACCTAGAAGGTATAAAAAAATAAATCACAGAGTGCACAGAATTCCATTTATTTTATTCATTTGTTCATTAAATAAGTGTCAGGAAAAAAAAAAAAAAAAAAACAAAGATTGACATAAAAATTGATTGTCTGCTGCTTTTGAATAACTGCAAAATTAATAACAATGCACATGAAAATGACAAATGATATGAACAGCAGAAAGGCAAAAAAATATCATAGAATATCTAAAAAAGAAGAAAATAAATTAATATCAATTGTATCTATTACAAGTTTCTTGCTTTCAGCACTAAAACTAAAACGTATAAAAATACAACACAAAATCACAAAAGCACAAAATGAGGGAAAATGTACCGAAAGTTCTTTGTGTTATACTATATCTATGTTCTGTTTTATATATTTATTTTTTTATTTATTCTATATCTGTTTCATATACAAGCAAATAATATATTTAAAAATTATATTAAAATTGTATGTACAAATATATATTTGAACTAGAATAATTTATATTTTTTTTTTTATATATACATATATATATATATTTTTCAACAATTTAAAAAAACAAATATTCATCTAGTTGTATTATAAAAACTTGTCGCATAAGTAATACAAATTGTGTTACATAAAATTATATCTATAAAATATCAAAATATCAAAAGATTACAATGAATTTATCTAGTTTGTCGTATGACGCTGATGATTCACTTAATGTGGATATAATTGATGATGATATCGAGTTTTCTGTTGAGAAAATAATTGATCGACGCACGGTCACAGGATCAATTGAATATTTAATAAAATGGAAAGATTTCCCTGAAATAGATAATACATGGGAGTTCAAGCGTAATCTTAATTGTCCAGAACTAATTGCTGAATTCGAATCAATGCGATTAATGAAGAACAATAAACGTAAAGCCGAATTGGATAACAATAAAATCTATGAAGCTAAAGCTAAGAAATTAAAAATCGACTCATCTATAGTTGTTAAAAATGCATTTGAATGCGGCCATGTGGCAGAGGCAATATTAAGTGCAGTTGAATTCATTGATCAAATTACATATTTGATTAAGTTCAAGGATGTGGATCAACCAGAATTTATCTCATCCGATATTGCATATATGCATATACCGCAGATGGTTTTACAGTTCTATGAGGAACACTGCAAGTTACGTAATATATTTCCAATTAGTTACAAAGAAAAACAGAATTAGCCAACTTATGATGTTACAATGATATCTCTATAAAATCGATATATAATACAATGATGGTATAGCAATATATTAACTCTACTCTTCAAATAGTTTTTATAATCGAGTTCAATTGTTTTCAGTGTATTATCGCATGAAATGAAATGGAATGCTCTGAAGAAACAAACAAGAAAGTTTACAGTCCAATGCACTCGTTTTCAATAGATGCATTGCCCAAGTTTGACGAGTTTTCTAGTTTCCCAAAAACACAAACACAAAAAAAAAAAATAACAGGAAAAAAAAAACGATGCTCTATTATATTCTCTCTATCTTTGTTTTACACCTCCACATACAAGGATGCAAACACTGGAAATGGCAGATTGATTGTTTCTTTCATTCGTCTTTTGTATTTATTGTAATTATTTTGACTGAAACTTGACGTTTCACTAATTAACCATCACACTGTAGTAGTTAACTTTTCATTTTAACTTTTTTTTTTTTTTTTTTTTTTTTGTAATTTTAAAGTGCCAGGGCCAGAATCCTGGCAAAGAATATCTTTGTAACAAGCTAAAAATGAAATAAAGCCAAAAGCACAAGTTGTATGCGCCTTGCATCGCTTTGTTTGCGTATATATGTATGTGTGTGTCTGTGTGTGTTTGTGTGTGCTTGTGTGTGTTTATGTAAGCCACAAGTAAAACAATATGTTGTTGTGCAAGTTGTATGAGAGCGTGAATACGAAATAAGATGTAGAAAAGGATTGCCCCGCGCTAGTACAGGATATTTTACAGTCGAGTGCGCTGCGACTTAAGCGCGTTTCATTGTTTATTTTGTATTTTATTTGTGTTACGTGCTTGAGCCGTCATCAGCGCGCTGATGCCAACAATGAAGCCTTTGTTTATCCAGTGACCCATTATAAGGTGAAGATGTATGCATGTACTACTACTACTACTACTACTACTACATATATATACATATATGTGTGTATGTATGTCTATGTATGTGTTAGTAGCTCATTATTGAAATTCTAAAATATGCATAGGCTTGCTTCTTGTTTACTCAAACAAAATCTATCGTCCATTCGACGCTTCACTTTATATTCTCTGTGGAGAAAATCCGCAGCTTATTTTTTATTTTATTTTATACCCATAGCAGGCGTAGGGTAAAAGGGCATTATAACTTTGTGGTACCAAAAAAATGTATATAACAGGCAAAATAAGGCGTGACAGAAGCAATAGCAAAGTCGATGATATGTGTGTTTACATTATATGAACAGCTCGATCTTGGAGACTTGAAAGTTAGATCCAAGTGCAAAGTGCAAGGTGTTTGCATTAGCTGTAGCCAGATCAGTAGGTATTCTATATATAATATATATATAATTCTGATCTAGATTCCAGCATAACCATGAAAGTTAAACAATTCTCAATTTAGTATCCAGCAAATCACACAGTCGAGCACGCTCGAATGTCTCTTTTTTTTGTGTTTTTTTTTAACATGTTTTTTGTTTTAAACTGGCAAACTAGGCAAAAATTCGCGCTTGTTAGTGCTTTTAATGTTGATGTTGCTGTTTTTGTTAGCTAACCAAACAACTACTAAATGAAAATCTCTCTAAAAAAAAGAAAACAAAATAAAAAAAAGGAATATTAGCGGCTAGAAATCCTTGAATCCTGAAGGTATGCACAGACCCAGCTGTCACTTGGCTATGAACAGCGACCACAATAGTTTGCAACAAACAGTAAAAGTTTTATAACAAGGATAAGCATAACCATCTCTTGTGTTCTGTTCTGTTCTGTTCTGTTCTCTTCTATTCTGTGCTGTGCTGTGCTGTGCTGCTTTGCCAGTGACTGCTCTAATCGCACAGTCTATATGCAGATTGTTTGGTATTTAAACAAAAGCTCTTATTTATTATTAAACATTCACTTTGTCTTCTGCTACTTCGGCTGCTTCTGCTACTTCTGCGATATATTATGTTGCCTACTTTTCGGGGGCACAGTTGCTTCAATTCGACTGGGTTAAATTATGCTACTAATTTAAGAGGATGTCTCGCTTGTAAAGTGCCCAACACTGAACGACAATTACGGCATGCCGCTGCCTGCCAGAGAGTTTATTATGTTTCAAAAATAAAAAAACAAAGGGAATGTGGAACGGGGGCTGAAGCTGGGATGAAGAAAAGCATTTACGAGGTGACTAGACATGACTTTATGATACCCTGTTGGTACACGAATATTCAATTCAATGTTGATTTAATTTTTTTTTTTGTTTTTTGAAGCATTTTCGTGCACATCCGCAGATTCATAGAAGTGCTGCATAAATGTCCAGCACATACATTACACACATGGCGTATAAATGTAAACACTCGCAGTCATGTTTTCCCATCAACAGCAACAACGACAAGAATAACAACAACAAGAACACGATAAGCTACTCGCAGCCATTTCTCATTTTTGTGCTACACACTTTTCCACTCTCCGCTTTCGACTCTTGTATGCTGAACTATACAAACAAACAAACAAACAAACGAACAAACGGGCGATGCACAAATATTTCTCAGCATCGTTGCACCTTGTTCAACCAATACAGCCAATTTTTATATTTCGTCCTTGATAAATCGTTTACGCACCGTTAGTTAGTATGAATCGTTGCAATCTGAAATCTTTGAATGCCACAAATCTGTTAACTCTCTAAAATGTTATTTTTTCTTTTTCTTCTTCTTCTTCATTTTGGTGAATACTTAATTTAAGATTCTCTTTTAAATACCATAGTTCAAGTCTTACACATTTTTGGCAGCAAAAATTCTCAACTCACAAAATTCTCTCTCTCCCTCTCTCTCTAGAAAGTTCAATGCATTGTTTTCGGGTTTTATTAACTGGTGTGGCGCCATCTTTTGTTCAATTACTTAAACTTGCACTACTTATTTGTCTGCATAAGCGAGATAGCATGATAACAGTGATAAATTTAACCTTTTACTTGACTTTCTTATTATTATGTAAAATAGTTTAAGAAACTTAGCAAAACTCTTGAGTTACATAGTACTGGATATCTTACAGTCGAGTGAATGAGTCGACTTCTTGACTTTTTGACTTGATTCTCTTATGTTTTTGGCAATTCAATTTGTGCTTTATTTTGTTTGCTCTTAATTATGGAATTTCTGGGCTGTCTCTGCTGAATAAGTGAGTTATGATTATTATGAGATGGTTAAACATAAATAAATATATATATATTATATTAAAGTGCCAAAGATTTATTTTAAATATAATTTATCCATTTCATATATTTTATCTGTTTATTATATAATTATTTTCAACATTTTTTTTTTTTTAATTTAAAATATTAATATTTCTTACTTACCACACAGAATTTCTCACTCTTCTTGGTGCATTCTTTGATATACAGATGTGCTATCTCCTTGGAATAGTTAGTACATGGAGTTATAGAGCCGACGCCCTCATTGTATTGTCCACACATATGACATTTGAGGCCATCGGCAACATCGCATAGAAGGAAAATTGTGGCCAGCATTAGTATCATCATCAGCATTATAGAGCGAGAACCAGAGCCAGAACTAGAGCCAGAACCAGAACCAGAAATTGCAGAAACTTTGGTCGTGTTGACCTTAGAGAAGCGTTTGCCTGACCTGACATTGAACCCAGCGACGACAGCTCTTGTTGGCATTGCATTTTGGTTAGTGCGCGACATTTTCGTAGTTTCGTTAGCTGGAATGTTGGTTGACCTTTAACACAGAAACCAGATGCAAACACACAGCAAACACGTGCACTCACAATAATTGCAATTCCGCAATTGTTCTTTTTTCTCCCCTCTCCTCTCTCTCACTCTCTTTCTCTTTCTCTGTCTCTCTTCGTTCTTTGTTCGAGTCTTTTGCGCACAGTTGCACCTTCTTTTTTGTTGGTTTTGTTGGTCTTGTTGGTCTTTTACACTTGGCTTTTGTTCTTTATGCTTTCATATGAATACGTTGTAAACACGATCTTAAATTTTATTTCCTGTCAAGATTTACGTAAAACAACGTAAAATTAACTGAACTTTTTTGCAATGTAATGAAAATTTTACTGCTTATTGCATAACCTTCTAAATAAATTTTGTTAATTTATTTCTTTAAAAATTAGCAACAACAACTTGTCTTAATGCAAATCCTATATTAGTTACTATTTAATTTATAAACTCTTACTTCATAAATGAAAATTGCTTTGATTTGAAATTAATTAATTCCAAACACACATGTAAAAGAAAACATGTAAAAAAAAAAAAAAAAAAAAAACATCTAACGTTTCAACACTTCTTCATCTTAAGACAGAGCAGAAAACGTCAAGACGGAAATAACAATTAGAAATTGGCGGAAATTGCAGCAGTTTAAGCCTAATGCCAACTAGATCACAATCAGATCAGACGCATTAATAATAAGTCAAATCACAAGATAATGTATTACTCTGATATTCCGTTTGTTGTCACTTTAATTGCCAGCGCACGTACATACATCAGAGTTGAAGAGCCTGTGAAGAGCTTAAGGATGCTCTTTGTGGGTAGGGTACGAAAAAAAAAAGAGGAAAAAAAAAAGAACGCTGAGTGCTTCCACGAAATTTCACTCAATTTACTAAAATGCTTTGAAAGACGAGCAAAACCAGAAAGCAGAAGCTCTTCTCAACTCAAACCTGGAGAAACTTGAAACCCAAACACAAAAATCTGTGCCAACTTTGTCTGATTTTTGTTGCCTACTTTTAGGCTTTGATTTAATTTAACATACTCAAAAGTGGGGCGCACATGTGGTTGCGTTTTCTGCTGGCCCAAAACAAAAATAAATAAATAAATAAATATAAATTTAATAAACTTTGCCATGTTTTTATAAATTTTGGTTCGTTTAAGTTCAACTAAGTGCTGCCTTGCCACTGACAATAAATGAACACGAATGTTCTTGTCATCAATTAATTTATACATAGTAAGCTGCCTAAGACCACAGTAAATGCAATTTGCATGATTTTAAAGTACAGCTTGTAAATGTCTTTAGTATTAATTTTTTTTTTTATTTTATTTTTTTTTTTTACTTAATCTAGACCAACACTCGAACCCAAGTAAACTAACTTAACGAGTTGCTGCTTCTTGTCCGCTTGTCGCGTGTGTCGCGTTTGAACTGAAACTGTCGACTGCAGCAGCCAAATTTGTTGTCGAACACACCAGACCCCTTCAAGAAGCTGTTCGGCTACTCGTGTTTTTGAGTTTGATGTCCGATGCCTGTGAAATGCATACATAAGCGTTTCTATGTATGCATGTAACTGTAAGCTACGCTAAGCATGGCTGCAAGTAAATGCTGATCTTAAAGTTATTAAATATTGTTGAAAATACACATAGGTAGGTACTTTTATACAATTTAACATATTTTTAATATTATTAAATTTTATTTTCCAATAGTTTTTATTTTTCATTTCGAGTTATCAGCGATTAAGTTTAAGTTGCGCCTAATCTAATTGACATTTGATAAGATCAAGCAATGCATTGGGCATCATTATTATATATTATATGCATGACACTCTGTCGCTTTAGTTGACATTTGCTGTTACTTTAACAGCAATAGAATATTCGGCTGCTCTGCAACATGTTGGTGTCAAACATCAAACATTGTTCGCTGCTTGAAAATGTTCTACAATATTGACAAGTTTAAGATATTGTGGTTTTGAAATTGACTAACTGGTTTGAGTCTTAGCAAAAATGTTAATGAATTTTGCATGCTGCAAGTGCAATTAGTGATATATTAACTTCTGACAGAATATTAAATTTTAACAGTTCTGCAAATTCCAATAATATATTTAAATATTGCTATAGAAATGCGAAATGATAATATATTCTTTGTTAAGTGCTGATATTGTCGTTTTACCGTGGTTTTAACATTAGCTAACATGCATGTGTGCAATTTGATTGCAAGTTGCAATCATAGTTCAATAGCTGATGCATTAAGAGAAATGCATATTCGGTTGCTTTCAAACATGTTGTGTGTGTGATGTCAAAAAATAAACACCTTGGGTTGGTTTTGTTATTGGCTAACAATTTGAGAGTCACAGTAAATGTGTCTATGCTAAGTGACAATATTGCATGGGACAAGCAAAAAGAAGAATTTTAAACAGATTATATATAATATATAGTATTTATTTATGTAAATCAGCAAGATAATAAAAAATTAAAAATTTACGAATATTATAAATTTATTTTTCTAGCTATTTCAATGATAATAAAAATGGATCAGCTTAAACTCTTTATTCGAGCAGCAATAGCAATAAAAGGAAAAGTCACAAAATTGAATTGTTATTTATGTACATATATATAACCATTTGACAACGATTGTGATTACGATAACGATAACAATTGTGAACAATGACTGAAAACATAACGGGATTGTCCCCATGACGTAGTTTATCATCAATACACAGCAAAAAAGAAATAATAAACAAATTATCAATAATTTATTAGCATCACTTCAATTGTTTATTTAAGCCAATATTATTTGATTCTTTTGAATCCAGTCAATATAGTTGGCAACCTTACAGTAAACACCAGGATATGGTGCCACTGTGCATGGCTTAATGCTCCAGGAGACAACGCCAACCTGTTGGTTATCATACAACAATGGGCCGCCAGAGTCACCGCTGCATTGTCCTTTGCCGCCCGCATCGATACCGCCGCAAATGTGATAACGTGGATCTGTGGCACCCTTATGACGCAATGTGCACTCTTCATCGGAATAGATCTTCAATGTGACCTCTTGCAATGTTGTTTGTACTTTGCCGCCAGTCTAAATGAGCAAAAAAAAAAAAGGAAAGGCATTAATAAAATTTAATTTAATTTAATTTATGATGTATGATGTATGATGTATGATGTATGATGTATGATGTATGATGTATGATGTATGATGTATGATGTATGATGTATGATGTATGATGTATGATGTATGATGTATGATGTATGATGTATGATGTATGATGTATGATGTATGATGTATTATGTATTATGTATACGCACCGCATTTAATCCCCAACCAATGAGTGTACCGGTACCACCAATGTCCAACTGAGGGGTAGCATAATTCAAAGCAGGCAAATTCACAGGTGCAACTGTTTTATAGTCAAACACAAATGGAATCTCCACCTGAAGCAATGAAATATCATTGGCATAATTATTGTACGGATTGTAAAGTTCATGCTGGATAATGCGCTTGACAGCAACAACATTTGGTCCATTGGCACTAATATTGGTCACACCATACTGCACTGAGAGCTGTGAAGCTTTACGTCCGTCCGTGCAATGTGCTGCTGTCATTACAAATTGTTGTGAAATGATGGAACCACCGCACGAATGTGAACCAGTTGAACCACGCAACGAAATCTGCAAAAGGAATTGAAAATAAATTTAATATTTCTGTGATTTTTTTTTTTTTTGCACATTTTGGCATCATTATATATTTTTAAATTAATTTAAATTACAAATTTAAATTATAGAATTTTTTAATAAAATTGAAATTTATTTTACTTTTGCACTGTTTAATAATTTTTATAACATTTTACATTGTCTTATTGTATGTTCATATTTTCAAAATTGTTTCTCACCACAAAGGGATAATTCACCACATCAGCGTCTGTGCCATTCACCACACGGCCCATTGGCGGTGCAGCCGTTACGCTGACGCAAGCAAGCGCGAGCGCGAGCATCAGCAGCGCTAAAGTTTTCAATTTCATCCAAAGCATGTTTTAACTTGACTAACGAATCAAAAATGAAACTTTTGACTTTTATAAGTGATCCTCGTGCCAAATAATTGACTGTCGAACTGTCCCACTACTTGCCTGCGATAGGCCACACATAATATTTATGACTAGCGATACGCTGATAATTGATAATAATTGTTAAAGTGCCTTAGATCTAATGCCACTCAGATTTACAATTAAATAAATTCACATTCACATTGTTTTTTATTTATTCTTTACTTTTGAAGTGTTGAACGAGAGTAAACTTCAATTAATAAGTCATGCTAGAGTCTCTTTTAGAGTCTGTTGCTAGTCTTTGTTTAGTTCTTCCATTAAAATGATCTAATACATTTGATAATAGTTTATCAAAGATTGAGTAATTTCATTGATGACATTTTGTAAAGCAATTATTTATTATCATATCATATTATAAATAAATATATTATAAATATTCAATTTAAATGGAATGCAGAACATAACTTAATCTAAGCAATTTTGTATTAAACTTATTAAAATGCATAAAAACAAATAAATGTGTGCCTTGATATCCGTCTGAAGTCTCTTATGATGATGATAATCATGATGATGATGATGAGCTGCAATATGAAACTGTGAAAATTTCTTAATATTAATTATTTATAATGTGTGTGTGTGTGTGTTTTTTTTTAAGCTTAACTATTGGTAAATTTTAGACTAGACAAAGCGTAGACAATCTTGAAAAAAGTTGAGTTGAACACACTTTACAGATGTTATTATTATATATACTGTATATCAGATATATATATATATATTTTTTTTTGTATATAGAAAATCGTGTATATTGTATATTAGCTCTACAAAAATATTTTATGATCAATAAATATTGAAATCTAAAGCGAAACACACTTGACACTTGACTAATTCCAATTATTATTATTATTATTATTATTATTAGAATATATTTTGACTATATTTCAACTATTGGCAATTTGCATTCAATATACTTTTGTTTGTCAATAGATTTAATGCACAGACGGACAGTCAACTAAACAAACAGCAAACAAAGATACATACTAAAAAATCTATATATAATAATAATGATAAATAATATCTAAAATTTTCAATATTCAATATTATCATGTTACAGACATATAGACAGACATTTAGTACTGTCTATAATATTTCATCTATGACTTTATCGTCGCTCAGTTGTCAAATTCTACATAAGACTGCAGCTGCGTACCGTTGACAGCTTTTGCTCCTCTTCATCCAAGTGCTTGGCACTTAAAATGCTTTTAATGCTTTCCGCCTCCTTAATCCAAAATTCAAGCTATAATAGAAATAGAAATATATATAAATTGATGTATGTCTATTGATGTATTTATAATTGTTGAAACATTTTTAATGTATTTCTTACTTGTTGTAGCAACAAATTGCGTCGTTCACCTTTTGGCTCATTATTCACAAATGGCACTAGAATTCCCAATGCAGATGTATATGATTCCAGAGCAGCATCCAGCTTACGCTCATAGAGATATAACTCGCCTTTTCTACCAATTTCTAGGCCATTCTTCAAGTCTGGACTTGAGTTGGAAAGTGCTACTAAAATAGTGCAACAATAGCAGAAATATAAATATAAAATAAATATAAATATCGATTGTTCATCATTGCATCATTCGTACATACATAGTTGTTTATAACGCACATCCGGCTCAAGCATTTCCATAATTCGCGATGTGTTAGCTTGACTCTGACTTGAATCTGAAGTTTTATCCTTTGATACTGATACTGATACTGATGTTGAAGCCGATGACGATGCAGATGCAGATACAGTTGCCGCTACAGCTGTAGTTGGCAGGGGATTGTCTAACTTCTGATTGCGCTGTGCTAAAAGTTTATACTCATCCTCAATGATTACATTTTTTACCTCTTCGGCACGCTTCATATAGGCTAATGCACGACTACGTAACGCCTGACGACGTGTGGCATCCGATTCCTCAGTGATAAGTGGTACAAAATATTGCAATGCACTGCAGTATAAATAATATGCTTCCTTGTAATTATGTTTCTCATCATATTCCACCGCCTGAGTAACCAAATCAATGGCTTTCTTTAGCGTCTGCTCCGATGGAAATGTTTTCAGATCTAAAAATGGATGGGCAAAGAAATCATCAAACGATATGCGTTGTGTAGGCTCATGAGCCAATAGGCGACGTAATAAGTCATGACATTCATTGCTAATCTTTGCATTTGGTGGCAATACAATTGGCTCTGCCTTGCGTATGCGTAGCAGTAGCTCCTCAATGGTCCGGGAACTGTATGGTGCCTTGCCAAAGAGACATTCATAGAGTATGACACCAACACTCCAGAGATCAGCCTTAGCATCATACTGATGTTTGCGTACTATCTCTGGTGCCATATAGAGTGGTGAACCTTTCAGTTGTTGATTCAACTCCCCCAACTTCAAATGTTGCGCAAAACTATGAAACAATGAAATTTTATGTATGAATTTGATATAGTAACCATGGAATATTAAGAATATTAAAAGCATACCCGAAATCTGCAACCTTTAATGAAACATTATTAGCGCCACGTGTTAGCAATAGATTCTGTGGCTTTAGATCAAAATGTGAGATCTCGTTGGACCGCATATATTGTACTGCTGCCGCCAATTGACGCAGGAAGTAACGGCACGTGGACTCTGGCAGTGCTTTCTTGGTGCGTATAAAGGACGATAAGTTACCCGCATTACAATACTCTAGCACAATGTAAATGTTTCTAAAATAAATATAATTATATGTAATTTAGACATGGGAAATTTATCTATTATTATTTTTTTTTATAATTTACTTATCATCCCAAAAGAAATCCTGAAGCGTCACAATGTACTTGTGTTTGAGGTCACGCAATAGACGAATTTCTGTAATTAAATTATCGCGTGAGCTCTGCGATAATGTGCACATTTCCACATACTTGATGGCATGATAAGTACGTTGTTTCTGTAAGCGAATTGATAAATTTGAAACGTTATTGATTAAAAAATGAAAATATTAAAGTTCTTACTTTGTGTCGCGCTTTATATACAGTGGCATAGCTGCCAACTCCAAGCTTCTCGAGTATGTCATAGTCCGTTATGCGCGGCAATGACATGCTTAGACAATTATAAAGCCATTAACAATAGTAATTTGTAATTTTTATTTTGGTACGTTAAAAAATTGCATCAATATAGAAAAACCATAACAATGTATGTGACAGTCACAACGAACGTGAACAAAACAGCTGATTCGAATGCTAATCGATAAGTAGTATATGCTGGACCTGTTGCACAACAGTTGTGCCACTGAAAGTTAACACAGTGCAACACTGATTAGTGAATGGGTAGCACTTTTTTAATTCGTGTGTTGTTGATGCGTAGCCCAGCAACAAAATATAATTTTTAAAAGGTAAATAAACACCTTTTCACTTATTTCAATGAAATTTGTGAGAACAAATTACAATACAGCTTTCACTAAACATTTACAATAAAATGCATACAGAATATTATAAAGCAGAATACTAATTCAGTTCATTAAAGCTGAACTTAACATGAGCATGCACACATTGACACACCCAAAACAACAAATTAACGTTAAACAATTGGAACCAACGCCCGTGTTTTGATGCATTGATAAATGTATAAAAATGTATTTAAAAGTTTATTAAATCTGTGTTTATGTATTACAGTTGAGCTTTAATTAAGTGCAATTCATAATTCATTGTTCTCGAATCGTGTGACGTCACTTTAAAGGCTTCAAGATGAATTACGGCCGTAAAACTCCATCAACATATCGCTCGAATCCCTCGGTTTATTCACATGCGACGGGAAGGTAAGTTATATGTGATATTTGTCTTACTTCAGTGTGCAGCATAACAATTGTATTATTATCATCATTACAGATCATCTACAAATCTACATTCAAAAATGTCACGATCCACACGATCCGTTCGGATGCCTTGGTATCAAAGGCCTTTGCTGAAAAACAATCAATACATTGATATACAGAAAGGAGCAATGCTAATAGGACTCTTTGCTGTCGTAAGATATTTTAAAACTTAACTATTATATTATATATAAATTAAATTATAATTTATGATTTATTCATTTACAGTTTCTTTCACTCTTCACAATTGCCACCACAATCTTTGACATTTATTGTTATGCCATGGCAGCTCCAGGCTCAACACATTATGGTTACTATATTATATCTTACGAATTTGTCTATGTTGGCAACAGACACGGTAAATATATATGAATCCAAATTAAATATATTTTTTATACCCTTGCAGAGAGTATATTAATTTTGACCAGGAGTTTCTAACGCCTCTAAGGAGACATGGCAATCCCAACATAGCACATATATCGACAGCAGATTCCAAAATCAGTATGTCCATCTGCTCGTCTATTGCAAGGCACACTAAACTCTCATTTTTAAATCCATCTCAATGAAACTTGGTATGAAACTTGTTAGTCGACACCAGCCGGAGCGGACAAATATATCATATCGCTGGCAAAGGATCGATTGATCTAAAATAGATTTGTGTTTTAAGCTTTAGGTTTCTTCTTTAAGCTTAGTACAAATTCAAATCGGACTTCATGTAAATACCATAGAAACAATCTATTGAAAATTGAGATTATTTATGAAAAATTTTTCTTCTAAGACAGCAAGAATACGAGATCATCGGCCCGCCGAAGATAACTTTGATTTTTTGTTTTCTGTTTAAATTAAATATTTCTTATTGATTTCTTACACAGTGCGCAATATGTTGATTGTGTTTGCTTTATTCTCATTAATTCTGGCGCTCATCAATTTTGTTACCAGTGTTCTACTGTGCGTTGCTTTGCGCAAGGTAAGCTTATAATTTTTTCCATTCAATTTAACAAATAAATTTCACTTTCATTTTAATCATACGCATAAACTAAAATAAAAGCATAAACAACTTGGAATACAGAAACGCATATTGCGTAAAAGGGTAACATTTGAACACATCATTAAGCATCTCCAGTAATCCAAATTAATTCTATAATTCAATTATTTCAATTGGCAATTCCATAATCATTAAGAATTTAAAAAAAAATTAATAATTATCAATAATATTATTAAATTGTATTTTTGCAGGAATACGAACGTAAAGTGATGCCTTGGCTTTGGACATTTGCCATTTTTACTGTTTGGCGCGCCTTGGCACTAATTTTCTTTGCCATTGTGAATGATTTGTATTTCGCATATAATATTATAATGGTATTACTATGGAGCATATTTTGCTTGGTTTCCATCTATGGTTGGGCCGTTGTTTATTCGCTCTTCCTGGAACTGGTTGATCTAACTAAACTTGAAGATTTAGCACATTTACGCGTTAGTTTTAATAACAATTCATTATTCATCAGTTTAAGCATTGTTAAAACATTTATTTATTTCATTAATTTTCAGATGGGAACAATGGCTTCATTGCATGCCTCCACTGCCAATTCATTAGCTGGATCACGTCCCACTACGCCACACAGCACTGTATCCACAATGCCAGTGGGTTAGATATTTAACAAACAAACAAACAAACTTGCAAATGAAGCAAAACAAAAGAAACAGAAAACACAAAGAATAGAACCGAACAGAACAGAATAAAAACCGTCCATATAAGATCTTAGCAATTACAATTGCGATTTAACAAAAACATTTGCATCAGTTTTAGTGCCTTAAATACGTTTTTTTTTTTTTTTAAAAAATAACGTATATGAAATTTTACGATTACAAAATGTTTTGATATGAGAATCGAATAGTATATTTAAGTGTCATTCCGTCCTAAGGCAAAAACACATATCTTACATCATCTTGATGTATAACAAAAAAAAAAAAAGAAAATACAACTCTACGAATGTTTAATATAAATCCAATTTTACTTTTTTTTATATATTTTTTTATATGTCAATTGTTTATTAATTGTCAAGTTTTATAATAATAATATTTGGTTAAATCAAAAGTATCAACAGTCCGTTAATTTTAGTACATTTTTATACAATAATAATCAATCCGAAAAATATTTCAATAGTATAATATTAAGTAGCTCCAAAAATTGCTGACTCACTTAAATATATTTATTTTACTGACTAGACAATAAAATATGTAATCAACTTATTTTACCTTGTACACAAAATTGAAAATAAATTCAATGTCTTATTAAAGAAATAAAGTGTTCATGTTTTAAATATTATTTTTATAAATTTCTAGCTACTTTTCTTCTACGAAACTTATAGCATCTGGTAGTTTCTCCATTGAAGAATAACAATTGTTAAACTGATTTTAAGAATTAGACGGAGACTTACGGGCTCGCACTGTATTGCAGTACCGATGGGATTCAGCAGCTCAATAAACAAATCAATTTACATTTTTAATTTATTTTTTGAACCCTAGACAACATACGACATTTGACTCTGTCAGGGGGAATGTCTTGCGGGTCTTAGACCCCCAACTGCAATTGTCGACATGCCCCTAAAATCTGTTGCCAAGACAAAAGAAAATGTATTTTCAAATACATTTACATTTATACAAAAAATGCTTGGAATATTTAATTTTCTGATTGCTTTAATTATTTATATTAAATTCTTATTAGTTAACAAATTATTTACAAACAATATTAGTAATTTTTGATGATTTTAGTATTTTTGTAATATTTTATTTAGTTTATTTACGTTTAATTATTTCGGTCACATTGCAAATATAAAGACAAAAAAAAAACTTTTGATAATTATTTGAATGTCATTGTGCCAGCAAAAACAATTACAGCTTATCGCGCCTTAGTTCTGTTATTGAATTAAAAACATTTCTATTGCAATATTTTTTTTCTTAAGCGACTGAACTCGTTCATTTTTATTTATCTATTGATAAATAAAACTTTAAAATTTAAAAAATTATATACAATAAAAATATGTATATTAATTTTATAAATTTATGCAATAAACTAATAAAATATTATTTGAATTCTTTAAAATACTTTTCAATGAAACTGCAATGCGAGCTAAGCTAATGCGTCGTGAATAGCAACTTATTGAACTTCTTAACAAAGACGATTAGCTGATTACAAAGGAACAAAAAATGAAAAGCTAAAGGAGAACAAAGCGAGAAGAGAATGTTTGTCCACTTGTTTCATTTTAAACGCTCACACACAGTCAAACAACAATAAAAACCAAAAATTATGCCGCATACTACAAGCTTCTGTACATAGTATGTATCTACATAGGTACATACTTATGAATAAAACTATGTACGTACATATACGTATATGTAAATACATTCATACTTGTATATGTACATATAGTGTGTACATACACACAACGTATATACATATGTATATGGTAAATTACAAGGAAAACTACATCAAGTGATATATGTATTTAATGCGTAGTCTCAAGAATAATAAATATACAAAAAATGTCTGTTGCAATTAACTTTCGCTTATGTTAACACAATGTTGTCCATATGTTCATACATCTGCGTCTACATTTGTGTAAATAACAGACAACTACATACATATGTACATACTATGTACATACATAATATCCATAATACATATGCATTAACATCTCTGTATACATACATATGTGACAATAAGCAATGTCTATGTACATACACATGTGTGTAAGTGCATGTACATACATCCATATGTTAGCCTTTGTGTCGTCCAATTAGCATTAAATTGCATTACGCAGTTTATATTCCACATACAATTCACTACTCTTTGGCAGTTATTCGAATACATATGTAAGTACATACGCTGTCATAGCTGTCGATCACTACAACGGTATATCATACTAGCGTATATGCATACATACATATGTATGTACATATGTACATGTCACGCACCTGCTAAGTTGAATGCCCCTAACAAAATCGTCTGCAAGTAATTCGTTGTCAATTTCCACATTACAAATTTATCCTGTGATAATTTACAATAGATTGGTCAACAAGAAGCGATCGTTGTTATATGTACATACATATGTATATGTATTTATGGTACATACATACTTACATACATACATACATAGACATAAATACGTCCATATGTTAATTCTACGTTTTACTTTTCTGGTTTTGTTTTTGGTTTATTGCTGCGCATTTCCAACGGGCGGTAGAGTTTTTGTTTTGCTGTATTTCCCAACCAGACGGATGTCACGATGAACAAGATGCAACGTTAACCCCACACACCGCGAAAATGTCATGACGCTTCTTTTTGTTGTTGTTATGCGTGGGGCGCGTTGTTCACCTCAGTAAAACACCCTCACAAGTTGTAGCTGCGACGCAATCACTTACACTACATCATACATCTAAACATGTGTATGCATGTATGTATATATACATATACTTACATTACATTCACACATGCATATGCATATAAATGTTTGCGTTCATGTTTATCTATTCGGCTCTCTGGGTTGTTGGATTTGTGTTCAGTGTATGTTATTGCTCTCACTTGCTGTTATCTGAAGCAACTGAGTTGTTCACCACGGTTTCTTGCTGCTCTGCTGGTGACTAATTGTTGCTATTGCTAAATGTTTGACTTTGCTCACTAAAATCGTGATTTGTTTTTGTTTTCGTGCGATCGAAAATCTGATGAAATCAAGTAGTACTTTCGGTCGTACTCTCTCTTAAGTTCGCTAGGGTCTCAGCTGTTTGTAAAGTACTAGCATGTTCTATATGGCATATGTATGTATATTTGTATACGATAAAGCGTAAGCTTAAGCTGATATTATTTTAAAAAATTTTATTTTCTGAATGAGTGTGTTCATAGGTTGTTTACCTGGTTTAGGCATGATTGTGTGCAATTTAATAAAGTTCGTTAGCACAAGAGAATTGTTTATATGCTACAAACATACATGTATGTACATATTCTAAGTTATACTGACGACAAAATCTACTTCAAGGTTAAAAGTAACTAAAACAAACTTACATATTACAATTATAATATTGATGTAAACGGGAACCAGATTCATGAAATACATATATATATATATATATATATATATATATATATATGTATATACATGTTTTTATGTCCTTTCACAGAGTTTTTCATACGCATACATACATATGTATGTACGTAACAGTTTCCATTTGATAAGACTTGCCTGTATAAAACTTAATCCAGCCGTCGCATTTACATGCCTAATGACAACAGCAAAAAAAAATACCCTCTGCGTTTACAAAGAAACGCAAAAACACCATTGTAAACGAAAATGTTAACCTGCCAGAGAAACCCACCACAGCATTGCGATGGGAATAACTTTGACAATATGAATGTATGTGTGTGTTCATGCATGCATATAAATGTAAACATGCAGTGTATATTATGCACATATGTATGTATGTATGTACGTACATATTAATGCATATACATGTTCATACATATGTATGTATAGTGTACCACGTATAAATTAAAAGAAAAACTGCTAATAAGACAATTATATACATATGTATGTATGTGTATTAGAATATTTTTCTTACTGCCTATCTTCTTTCAAAAAGTTTAAGTCCGCAAAATGATGTATGCGCAAAACATATGAGTTTTTACTGAGAATGTGTATATATGTATGTACATGCATCGTAGATATTAAAATTAATAAACATTTTTCATAAAAGTGCGCAGTTTGCATTGATGACGCAGCAACAAAAACACAATGGCAAAGTCAACAGCATGACAATAACAGCGACTGTCGTGCTCTCAATCTTAATGTGCCTCTCCGTGGCTCACTCGCACAGTTTTACGTGTACGAGTACAATATGGCGTCGTTGAAATTGTGTCGTCTCTTTATTTAAAACAGAAACATTATAAATGTTATTAAGTGTACATTCATATATGTGTATGTTTATGTTTATTGTAATTGTATGATTTTTAATTTATTTTTTAACATTTTTAAATTAATGTAACAATAACAGTTCAGTCATATGACAACGAAAATACGCTCTATTTCTCTCTCAGTTTCTCTTTCACGCCCTGCATTGGTCTTGTGAGAGTATGTATGTATGTATGTATGAACATATGTATGGCCGTCTCAATATATTATGTACATGTGTGTACATACATATATATCTATGCATCTGTGAGTTGTCACAATTATTTTTATTTTTATGGATGTATGGTACATATGTACATGTATTTACATACATTCATATGTACACCCAAGAATTGCAGTAGCAGGTACACTTCCAATAATAATTGTTATTTTCAAAATAAATGTACATATGTACATATATATGTACATATTCTAAAATAAAAAAAAGAAAGTAATTTTTTGATGATATTCAGGTTTTTTTTTTATAATTTAGAGAATAAAAGCTGATAATTTCATTTGTATTAAAATTAACATTTATTTAATAAATATTTAAAATATTTACTACGCATTTTTCGAATGTTAACGTTTCTTTCATCACATTTTTTTATAGCATACGGCTTATGTACGATTAGGTATGTACATTTATTTATACATACATTTGTACGTAGGATGTTTGCTCTGATGTATTTTGTTAAAGTGTCGTACATTTCTATTAGACACATTTACATTTCTCTCTTGCTGGCGTATGAACTTTGCACTTTTTTGTGGCGTACACGAAAATATACATGCATAAATAGTACATATGTATATGTATGTATGTATGTTTATTTTTTCAAGCTGTTATTCAACATTTTAAATATTATTATTTTACAGAAGCAGTATTTTTTATTCATATCAACAATACAAGCCTAAATGCATGCATATCGAAACATTTAAATAAAAATATTTATATCCATATGCATATATGCATATGTACATGTTTAAAATAAATACATATGCATAGAATATTTCCCACTTGTATGTGTTTCACCACAGCTACATATATATATATATGTACATCTTCATACTTACATACATATGTAACAAAATTCTCTCTAGCTCACACACATACTAATGTGCTCTCACTTCCGTCTGACTGCTATGCACACACTATATTCGTGCGTATATATGCGCTATTATTTTAATGATACGTTTTCTGCTGGCATTGCTGTTAACGAAACTGTAAAGCTCTGTGAGGATATTAATACTTTATATCCCACAGGTAATACACAAAAATATTACATCCATTCGCATCTACATATATTGGTATATGTATTAGTGAAGAAGATTTAAACACCAACAGCGAACAATAGAATTGACAGTGACAAATCACGTTTGTGTTAACAGTTTCTGTTGTGCGAACAACATTTCATTTTGAGTATAACATACATACTTCCATTTCCATTTTTGCTCGAGAGTTTTGCGTTTTGCTTTCGTGTTTCATTCGTGCGTTGAACCTTGGAGACTTCACATCGAGTTTGGAGGATCAATTCCACGTTGGTTTTTTCTACAACTACAACTGTCATCCACTATACAATACACGCGTTGTGTCTCTGTCTGCTACGCTGGCTGGCTTTGTGTCTGTGTGTGTGTGCGCGCCGTGTTGATTTGGCATAATTTGTAATAATTTTTACAGTTTTTGTTACAAATAATCGAAAAAGGCCAGTGATTAAACGTCACTATACTGTGCGCCAGCGTCGCAACAAACGTCGTCGTCGCCGTGTGCGTTATGTGCAAGAAAAATTTAGTTTATTTAAAATCAAAAGAAAGTTAACCATAAATTTGTGATATATATACATATATATTATTTGTATTCACCTCTGCCCCGTGCAATTCTCCACGATAAGTTTCTAATTTATTAGCAATTTTTACATGATTGTATACTTTGTGAAAAAATATCAACTTCAATTATTACAAAAAAAAATTCATAACAACTGTGATTCCAACAAAACTGGCAATTTTGTTTTAAATTTCTTAGCCAATTGCAATAACTACACACAATAACGAAATTTCCAAGTAAGTGCATTACTTAAGCATTTCTGATGAAAAAAATTGTTTAATTTTCGCCTACGTCGTCGCACACTCACGCGCGTTTATTCACCACTATTAACAGCTAAATTTCAACATGAGAGTTGCGCTGAGTTCACCACTAACCAACCATGCTCTCTCCACTTGCACACACAGACACACGTCTATTTGGTGTATGTGAGTTTCTGTTTGTGCGTGAGAGTGCTGTTATATGTACATATATGCATATGTACATTAATACATACATACATGGGGACTATCGTTGCCATGTCGAATAAAACAAAATAAATAAATAACATTTAACGCAAAGAAAATGAAAGCTAAAGCCAGTTAAAATAATTTAAAAAAAAAATCGCAGACTGTGTGTATATTAATGTACATATGCATATGTATACATAAGCTTACATACAAATGTACATCTTCCTAAACGTACTTTCAACCTTCGCGTTTATTAGCACTTGAGAATATATGGATACGTAGTATACTTATGTATACACATAAATACACAAACATTCGTATATATAGATATACATGTATGTGTATGTGACTATTGAGTTATTTTTTTGTTTTTGACATTTTGCACAGTGTACGAGACAAAGAATTTGGCTGCACTGCCAACAGATTTTCGCCCTGAAATAAAAAACCAAGAAAAAGAAAACAGTTTTCGTTTCGCCTTTGCAATGAAGGACGTGGACAAAACTACGTTATATTACATACATACATATGTATTCGTACGTACACGTACACACACATGCACACATTATACATTATACATAAGTGTAAATGTGTCCGATTGATAGATGAAGTATATAACCACCAAAAAATTATCGTTATGTTTTATTATAATCAAGTGTGTGAGTATGTATGTGGCTTTAAGTGCAATTCGCGATTATAAAATTTGTGTGCTCACAGCATGAGTCACCACGCATACAATATGTATATAGTATTTGAGTTTGTTGATGCATGTATATGTATGTATTTATCTATATGCACAGACGTATATATAAACACACTACTCGTCAATTCAATAAGTACACCAGACGGGCATAAGTTTAAATTGATATAATATTTAAGAGATAAAATTATAAACATGCATCGCCGTTTTACCTATCATCCGCACTCATTGTAAATGGTTGATAAAGCGTATATATAAACTATATGAGTGCAAAAGTATGTAACAGATAGTGATAGGCATGACTAACGTTCTATAATATTCATTCATCTATGTGTATTCTTCCATTTGTAATATAAATCAAATAGCCTATAGATTTTCCACAATATCAAATATATATGTGAGTTTGTTTCAACCCAAAACTATTCTCAGTTTTAAAGCTATCCTAATGAAACTTGGTTTACATACTTCCTTTGATTTTTGGTTATTTCATTTGGTTATTTGTAGCTATTGATATATGCAAATATAAATATACGAATCTTAAATTATTACGGGTTTTAAATGAATTCTATAGAATCTAGGCTTGTTTAACGTGTTCGCATTTTTTTTTTTGCAAAGACAGAGTATAAGAATTAAAGTATTTTCGTTATGGAATTAAAGTACAAGGTCAGATTAGTTAAAAAGAAAAATTAATAGAAAAAGTGCAAATCGTTGCTATTATTTTCGCCAGCACTGTATGTATGCGCATATGTTTGTTGTGTATATATAGAAGAACAAGTATGTTAATATATTTACGTGTGCTGACGTTGACGGCAGAGCTCAAGCGATTGTTTGCTTTTTACTCGTATATTTTGATAGTTTTGTCTTCGTCATCATGAATATCGCTACATAGATGTGTACTAACAAATATATATTTTATTATTAACAAATACATTTTTAGCTACCTGTATGTATATATTTATATATATATATCCATAATAAAATGTAGATGTATTTGTGTAAGGTGTATAAATAAAATATATAATTTGGCGACACGTGTTGTTCATCGACTTTTACAGCAAACAAATAATAAAATAAAAAACAATTCACATTGCTTTTTCTTAGGAAGGCAAATTAGTCAATCTGTGTGAATAACTTGTGCTTATTTTTCTCTGTTGGTGCAATGTCCCCCAAATATCGTTTCCTAGAGATTACTATATTTATTATATTGTTGGAAAATATATATAGAAAAAGAGAATAAAATAAAAACATTCGTTAAAGAAAATATATTTATAAACAAAATATATATTTTGTGCGGATTTATAAATATCACAAATTATTTGAACTATATATTAATGCCAGTGGAATATTCTTTATGAATCTTATTTATGCATTACTCTTTTTTTTACTGTTGTTTCAACAAGTGTTTTATTATTCTGGTAAACACTGTATTTACATGTGTGTTATATAAAAAATTTGAATGTAAACTAATTTAACTTCTGTTGTTTTTATTATAACTTACTTTTCCTAATGTCGTGGTTTTTCTGGTTTCCCTAATTTGCATACATATATATATATATATACATATATTATTATATGTACAGACACACACACTGAAATTTATTTGTGGATACACACATGCGAATGATTGTACGTACAAACAACTGATAAGTCCGTCAGCTGCTCAGTGCTCGGCCTGAATCTTGTCATCGCCACAGCTCGACGCGTGTATGGCCACGACCTCATTTTTTTTTTTTTGTTTTTTTATTTGTATGTTTTTTTCATTTATACATACATATAAATAAGTCGCGTGTAAACAATCGCTTCATATATTCGCTCCCGCATCTGATCGCCATCATTTCTCCCGCTCTTCCCTTATATATTACGGATCTTTCAAAGCGAATTTCGTCATCATTGTCATTTATCCAATGACTGAGGCAAAGTTGTTCTCTTTATGTTTGTGTTTTTTTTTTTTTTTATTATTTTTATTCATTTATTTTTTTTGAAGCTTGATGCTATTTTTAGTGTTGAAATTCTCTAGAAGTTCTTGTTAAATGGAATACAGATATATATATATATATTCGTTTTTTTATATATATTTGTTATGTATTATATTCATATTTGAATATGAAATGGTTTATTTAATGGTTCTGATAATGCATCAAATATGTTTTCAGTTTGTTTAGTGGTTAATAGGGGTGTATATTGAGTATTTCCACATATAAATGTCAATTATGCAAAGTAATAAGTTGAGACCTTTTAACATATGTTATCCTTATCTATATCTAAGCGCTTTAAGTAAGAGATGTATACATATATATGTATATTTTATTTTCTCATGTGGGTCGGTTTCTCTATACTATAAACGTCGTAGTAACTGGAGTTTATATTCGTTTTCAATTTTCACGCCCCTTCTCTGATAACAAAACAATTACAATAAGGAAAAGTAACAGTCGCGTGTATGACATGAGATATGGGGGCGTTGATACCCTGTAAATATTCTGCTGTTATTATGGAGTTTATTGTAAAACATTTTTCTTTCTGTTATATACTCTTACATAGCCTTGAAATACCTACTAATTGATTTTCAATGAGTGCGGGTATAAAAACACGGAAGTTATTAAAATAAGCATTATAAATAGCTTCAGAAGCTACTATTGTTTTGCGTGGATTGTGAACATCGTCAGTTTGCTTATACACGTACAAAATTATGTGTACATTGCGGTATGTGTGAGTTGCGATCCTATGTGTGGAGAGTATTTCATAGTCGCGAAAACTTCATATTTATTATAATGACACATATGGTTCTGTGATTAACACTAAGGGAATCCCATATATAAAATAAATTAATTACAAAAAAATAAATAAATTTATATATATACAATTTGTACATATTCAACCAACCTTTACATATTCATTATTTAGAATTTTACAAATACAAATTTTATTTTATACAAAAAGTTAATATAACGAATGAATTTTATTTTTGTTTGCAGCACAATCATTTATCTTTGATCTTTGGAAACATTTAAACTTGTGGCCTACACCTAAACGTAAGTAAATCACAAAGTGCTGATAAATAAATGAGAAATACATGTATGAGTATTGTTCACATTTAAAATATGAGAATCGGATAAAATAAATAGATTTGTTCTTGTCAATAACCTTTTTCAAGGTTTAAAGTAGAGCGCAATTACAGTTGTTTAGCTGGTATTGCTTCAAGTGCCTTTTGTTTGAATGAGTATGTGTGCATGTAACCAATAACTGTGAATGTTATATACTTGAATATTGTAGTTTCCTTACGTGTTTTAATAAATAAATTGTTCCTCTATGACGTTTTAAATAATTGTAAAGTGTCATATATGCCTAATAAATGGCTATTTTTTATGTATGCATTCGTGTACATGTATTCCATATGTTATTTCTTTGTTGTTGTCATTTCAAGTGTCACTCAACGACCAAGACCGACCTCCGGCTCTCCAAACAGCTCGAATATATTTTTTTTACTCAAAGTGGTTTGTCCAGCATCACGCTCGCGCCTTTTGAATCAACTTTAATGTTGTGTGCCGTGCCGTTCCGTGTTGTTCGGTGCGCGCTCTTTAGCAGAGAAGAGCGTTGTCTGCCATTTAAATCAATGAGAAATTCACCACTCCTGGTTAACTTGCTTTGGCTGCTATGGGCAACCGTTAACTTTATGCAGCAGTATTACCGTTAGCATGGCAAGATTAAAAGCGAAACTTTTGCCATGGATGCTGCTTTTACTTAACTTGCCTGCTGCTGCTGTTGCTGCTTTTGCTTGCCTTTTTGATATCTTCTTTTTTATCCGTTTCGTTTCTCTGGCTATGTGTCTGGTCTTGTCTTGCGAATACCCTTGTAAAATGAGCTTCTTTGTCTTGTCGGTCGTCTCCCGTTTTGCAGTTCAATGCCTTGCACACACAAACACGCACGCAATCATACTCAGAATCATACATAGATATACAGGCAAGCTTATGTACTGTGCATACAAGTATGTACATATATATGTATACATTTCAATTTAATAAATAAATCAATGAACAACGAATGAACAGAGAAGCAATGCACGCGCTTTGCAAATCACACAACGAACAGCACTACCATGAAGTTGACGTCAGCACCACATCACTGACTCAGTCGGCAGCTGTGCGCTGTGCTGCTGTAGCCTTCAGTTACTTGCCACAGAGTTCAAGCGACAAAGGCAAAGTTCAATAGCACAAAAGTAGTTGCCGAAATAAAAACGTTTGCTAGTAGAATTTTTCGAAGCTTCCGTATCTTTTTTTTTTTCGTATTCTTGTCTTCTTTTTCCTTTGTTATTTATGTACACAATAATACAAGTAAAAGTCTACATATGTATATATATATATATATATGTATATACATATATGCTTGTACATATTTACATAAGCATGTATGTACATATTCACTTAAATATATTGTAAAACAAAGGCGATTTTTACGTGTTCGCTTGATGATTTCTCTAAATTTCTTTTGTTTTAGTGTGTAGACTGATGTCAGTCAAGACTTTTTTTAACTTCTGAACGGCCTTGTGTTTCTTGAGAAAATGATTGTCGAGGTCAATGAAAAGGCAAGATGCTTTAATGCCTTTAATGCATTAAAAAAAAAATAAAGTAGATGCTATCGACTTATAATAAAAAATGTTAAATAAGATTTTATTTGTTCGTTTTTTCAATTTGTAACTTAATATATGTATATTATAGGAAATATAATTTTAAAGAATTGTTCACAATTAAAGACATCATTTATTTCTTAACATAAATTTAAATCTTATTAGCAAATTTCATTTTTTTCACTTGGCAAAGTATCTGAAATTCGAACAAACTCAACTGAAGTGCAGGCTTTTTTTTTTTTTGCTCATTTTTACTTTTCGTCAGCCTGTTTAACGCGTGCATTAATATGTAAATATGAGTCAAATTCAAGCATCATGTATGCATGTGTGAGAGAAATATGTTAGTGTGCGCGCCTATAAGTTTACATATATTCCTCGCCTCTTAGGCCGTCCAACCGTTTGTCTCTCAGTTCGATTGCTGCCTTTTTCCTGCTTGGAAATGTTGTGATTTAAATGCAGGTCAACAGCACATTAACCTTTACTTGGTCTTCTGCCTGTGCTTGTGCGTTTGTTATTAATATTATTCTAAGAAGAAAAAAAAATCCTGTTTTTGTTTTTCGACTCGTTTACACCATGAAAATGTGTAAAGCAAGGGTAGTTCACGTTAGTTCACAAACCATTCGTGTTTCGGCATGTACTTATTTTACTTTGCTATGTGCAAATTTCATTACGATTGTACATATTAATTTATGGTTAGGACTACGAGTTAAGTTGATCTTGGTATGTTGTTCGTTATTTGATATTATAAAAACTAGTTACGCAGGTTTTCAGCTAAGTATTTAACTTAAACTTCATATTCTGCTTCTTCTTTTTGCATATTTTAGTCGAACCACTATTTAAAAGATTTATAAAAAACAATGATTTATTTGTTTAGTTTACATATATTAAGATTCCAAATTAAAATAGAATATTTCATTTTAAACAACTTTTTAAAGTGTATTCGAATGTATACGTTTGTAGGAGTTTGGTACAGAGTATTAGGAAGCCGTGGATACTCGATTGTAGCTTTTCCTATTTACTCATTTATGTATTTATTTTAAATAAATTATATTGCAGTTAGTGATTGTCGTTGTATTTAAATCTTATATAATTCAATGCGCATTTGGCATAAGTGTTCATGTACATTTCATACATACTCTATATACATAAACATATTGCTCATACAAACATATACACACTTAGTTTATTTGTCGTTATATTTTTATGAGAACAGCTGTTGTGACGGCACGTCTTTGTTTGATGGGAGGGGGGTGGGGGGTAGCGCGGTTAATACAGACGTCATCGCACAAACATTAGACAGCACAGCAAGCTATCATATGATTTCCTTCTCGTCATTAGCAACATTTGCACACAAACACGTACGTATGTACGTGTGTGTATCTATGTGCATGTATATTGTATAATAACATTTAAACACGTACACATATGTATTATCAACTCGTGTATGCTGTATATGTATTATAGCCACGAGAAGGAGACGAACGACTGCTACTTCCTAAATAAAAATAAATTTACACAATATAACATCTATGCACATATTGGTGGGTATATAATACACATGTATGTGAACAACAGACGCACATTAATGCTTTAACAAACAGCGAACGGGCGGGAGCACAGCAATAGTTTAAAAATGCGACAGAAAACAGCAGTAGCAGAAATAGCAGCAGCAACAACTCAATGATGTTAACAATCACCAACACATTCTCTTTTTGGGTACATTTTGCTCAACAGTCTACTGTACAAACATTTGCTGCTACGCATTCTGCCTAGCGTATGTGTGCGCATAAGCTTTCGAACACTAACAGTGCCAGTTGATGCTCTCTGTTTTCTCTCTCTATCTCTCTGGCTCTGTTGGTTCCCCAATAGTACAAAGCTTTATTGACAGGCTTTTAGCTGGCTGCCTATTGTTGTGTGGGGAGTTGGTTTATACGAATGTACATTTGTTTGTATTTGTAAAAGAGATTTTGCTGATTAGTGTCAGTGTCAGAGACACAAAGAAAAGAGAGAGAGAGAGAGAGAGAGAGGCAATAGAGAGCATATCGTTGACAGACAGCTGTTTAAGTTTTCAACAAAAAAATTAAAAAAAAAAAAAAAACGCAACAGCAGGAAACCAATTCAGCTCGACATATATACATATATAACATATATATAAATTTACTTCTATAAATATGTACGTACATATGTATTATTCTGCACGTTCAGTTACAATTGTTACTTATTGTCACTTCATTTCTGAATATAGTATGTATTTAAATATATATATAGTTAAATACAACAAAAGTTGTACAAATATTGAAATTCCTTGAGCACATTTTAAGTACATTTTAAAACGTTGAACCTGAAATGATGAACATTTTATCATTAAATATTTTGGTCCCACTGTAGATAGCACACATTTATGTACGATGTATAGAGATGTGGCAAAGCAACAAATGATGTGGCAAAGAGATAAATACATTTTAGATTTATTTGATTTTAAATTTTTTTTATTACTGCTTAATTTATGGCCCCGATGAATTAATTTATCCTAAGTATTGCTACAAATACTTTCAAGATATAAAAATATCGATTATTTTCTGCCTTTATACGTCTTTCATTTTGGTTTTATTTCTTGGTTTGTTGGTACAAAACAAAAATTAAACTCATTCAATGTTCTGCGATATATTGTGAAATCTATCGTGATATTTATTTCTTGTCCCTCTTAATTTACAAATATGCATGCATGTGTATGTGTGTTTGTCTATATGTATCCATATATAAATGTATGTGTACTTTGTGTTTACGCATTTCTCTCTTCACTTCCAAGGAGATTCTCCCATGCTATGGATGAAACTCGTTTTGAGAACGACTTTACATACTTGTATATTGCTCTGTTATACTCGACGTGTATGTATGTAGTATGCAAGTTGATGAGGCTATGTCTGCCTCAGTGTGTATATGTGGCTTGATTGTTGTGTCTGTATGTTGTTGCGTATGTATTTATGTATATTTAGCTGTTTGTGCTTGCATGTCGACAGCCTTGAAGAGAGTCCAAAAAGCCAGACGAAGTTGTTCATTGTTGTTTTCTTTTTATTTGTTTGTTCGTTTGTTTGTGCAAGTACAACATACATACCTCATACTCAACTTGTATTTGTTGTATTCTTCTCTCGCTCTCCGATTATCCGATTCGCATATTTTTGTTGTGCAGGTGTCGTTAATGTACCCTGCCTATGTATAACTGAAAAACATTTTTTTTTTTCATCTTTTCATTGTCTCTGGCAGTCAGAGTTGCATTTTACTCGTAGTTTTGGTCAAATTTAGTACATTTTTGTTTTTGATTACCGCAACTAATTCATTTCATTTTTTTCTTTGCAGCTTTCAAGATTGGATGAAACATTGATTTGCCGCTTCGAAAATTGATTGCAAAGGAAACAAGCAAGAAAAGGCTAATTATTATTTAGACGGAAGTTAATTAAGTAATCACTAATACGAACTGATAATACATTATAACAACAAAAACAATATCAATTTCAATCGAACGGCGCAGTAGAAAAGGAGTCTAAGTTGTTGGCGCCGCAGCTGCAACAGGAAACAATCGCAATAAATTTCGCTGGGCGAAAGTCAACAACAACAGCAACAACAACAAAACGAAACAGACGATCAACGTCCAATCAACTTTTTTTTTAATACAACACGCAAATCCATCCTCTCTCACACACACACACACACACACAAAGTTGGTATAACCAGCATGGAACGTGAATCGAATCCAATGCAACCCATGTGCCGCTCTGGTTGCGGTTTCTATGGTAATCCAGCTACAGATGGCTTATGTTCGGTTTGCTATAAGGTAAATAATATCATTAGTTGTATATAAAGTATACAATATATATATATATACGATATTCAAAAGTCTAATATTGATTTCCTTTAACTTATTGTTGTGCAGGACTCACTTAGAAAAAAGCAACAGCCACCTGTGAGCAGCACACCTGTCTCAGTTCCAAGCCCGCAGCCTAGCCCCACATTTAGTCCGGCCATTGCAACAACCATCACCGCACAGCCTACAGTACAGAGCTTACAACAGTCACACAATGATGCAAAAGAAGTAAGTAATAAAAATATATTATAATTATCTCTTATTCTTTATTAGTTGGTATTACTTTTCTTCGCCTTCGCCTTAGTCTTTGTTTTCGTGTTCATCATCATAAAAGTCAATCGTCGTCTTCCCACATCTTTAGTAGGCCAAGCAGGTTTTGGAAGCTTTTCTGACATACTTGTATTTTTCGTCAGTCAATTATATTATATGTTTTTGTTTTTTTTTTCGGATATAAATTTAGTCTTAATCAAAGTGAAATAGTGTAAGCAACTTGCATGTCTAATATATAGAAAAAAGTTAACTGTAATAGTCCATTGTGTGTGTGTGTGTGTCTGTGTTGGCTGTGCTGGCCACGTGTCGCTGTGGAGACTAGAACGGAATTGACCAGGTAATGTCAACCAAAATTAAAACAGTACAATAAAAAATCAATAACAATTGGTGTAACACATACACGCACATAATGTGGGAGGGGAGGAAAACGTAACCCGTAGACAATATTATATATAGACAGACGACACAAATATATTGCGTTATTATAAAGTTTAATCAAGGAACATTTTAGTACTATTAAAGTGCAATTTCATGGCAACTTTAAGAATTTTTAAAGAGTTTACCGACCCGATGTCTTAAACGACTTAATAGACTATTTGTAGTCTTTGTCCAATTAATGACCAATGTATTATCTGCATATTTATTAACCGCAGATCGAGCTTTCAATTGTTACGTTGCGACAATATGTGTTTGCATTGAACTATTTGTCATAACAAGTTGTTAATAAATTTACTCAAAATCAACATTTGGTTATATTTCAAAATTTTTAAACTGTTGTGTTAAAAATTGCAAGTTCGTTAGTTGCGAGTCTCTAAGCCAAGCTGCAATATGCCCAAGTTAAGCGGCTGTCTTTCTTCGACCCGACGTAGTGGTGCAACAACAGGAACAATTAATACGCAATCTGCTGCACCGACGAGGAGAGTCAGATCAGTTGGTGGGGTAATAGTACCAACACCAAGTAGAACTTATCTGCGCCGTCATAGGGGTACAGCAACCGCTGCAGCAGCAGCGGCAGCATGGGGAACATCACATGCTGGAACATTGGCATCTGCCATTAGTTTACCAAACTCTATGAGACAACGGCCGTCGGGCAGCACAATATTGGCTCAGGGTACACAAAATTATTACTGTTGAGTATTTTCTAAGCATTATTTGGTCATGTCATGTCAGTCAGTCTAATCTTATCTTCCTCCTACTCTCCCACTCTTTGATATTGTTATTTTCATCATTCTGTCGCGTTGCCCAATAAGCAGACGGAAAAAATCGTAGCAATAACAACGGTGTCGGCTCTATTTCTGATGCCAAATCATATTGTGCCGCGTCATCGAGTAAAACAGCAGCAACAATAGCAACAGATCAAACTTCCATACTAGTCAAGAAGAGCTCGTTGTCCCGTAAAACTGCTGGTGGAACTGGAACAACTAGTGATACCGTTGGAAAGAGTTCCAAAACCAAGTCATCTAGCGGTGCACGCAAAGTCAAATTCTCGGCCAACGTGCACACGTTTACGCCGCCTGTGATTGCAAGTCGAAGATCGAGTATTGGTGAATTGCAAATAAGAAGACCAATTAAGAAGCTAAAGCGCAACAGGCCACGTGCGACAAGTGGCGAAAGCAGTGTGTCCAGCAGAATCAATCTGTCCATATCACAGAAACATACTTCAATCCCTAACAAAGACAACAACAATCATCAACAGCAAAGAGGAGAAGGCATAATTGTCAACGGAGCACAGTCATCGGTTAAATCAAATGTCGGCAGAGCTGAAAGTTCATCAAGAGCAGAAGCACCAGCACCAACACCAGCATCAGCATCAGTATCAGCAGCATCAGCTAGTGCAGTTTCTCTTAAGTCTGGCAAGAAATTAAAGAAGAAACGCATCAAGTCTGGTAGTAGTATACGTCAAGCTCTGCCAAGTACTTACACCAGACCTGCTCCGCGTATGGCATATTCTATAGTGCCCGAAAAGATACAATTTCCATTACCAATAGGTAAAAAGAACTTAGCAAGACCAGCGAAACCTCTTCAAAGTATTTCTGAGAAGAACAGCAAAGAAGCAAAGAAAAAGCAGCAATATCTATTATAGAACACTATGGATAAGTCAAACGGCGATAAAACCATAGATCAAACAAATCGAAAGGCTCAGCAGCTACAGCAACAACATCCACAGCAAGAACACCCACAGCAACAAAACCCACAGCAACATCAACAGCAGCAACACCCACAGCAACATCATCATCAACAACAACAACAACAGTCTCAGCAACAGGAAGACCATCCTCAGCAACGGGAAGAGCATGCTCAGCAACTGCAAGAAGAACCACAACAACATCATCAAGAAACTCCGCGCCAACAGCACAACAAGCGTCGCATAAGAGTATGCAATGGTGGCGATCTTTCAAATGATTCAGAGTTGATGCCACATAACGTAAGACGTGTGCAGGACAAAGATGAATCATATTATGCTGCAGTTGCTAAGAAGCTGGTAAACATGCAGTTATACACGCTCACACAGTCACACACGTCGCACAATATTTGGTTAGAAATAAAAAAAAAAAAACTTGGCGCTGATTCGCATCGTCATCAAATCAAATAAATGAAACTGAAACAAATTGTAGATTATTTATTTTGACTGAAATTATATATTTTTTTTATATATATATTTATATTATAAATGAAATGTATTATAAATTATTTCATTTTCTTTTTATTTTGTGTTTAGAAAATTACTGAAGAAGCCGCTGCTGCTGCCAAATCCAACAGCGAAGCCATTATAGCGGCGTCCGGTCCAAATACTTCCACACAAGCAGATGCCTCCGCCAGTGAGCAGGATGACAAGGATAAAGAGGATGACAAGGATGCCAAAAAGAAAAAGAATCGATGTGGCGAATGTCGTAAGAAAGTTGGACTGACTGGTAAGTAATGATATTGTACATTTCATTTATCTATTTAATAATTCTTCTAATATATTATTCATTGTATATTTCACATAGGTTTCCAGTGTCGTTGTGGCGGTCTATACTGTGCCGTGCATCGTTATTCCGATAAACATAATTGCACATTCGACTACAGAGAACATGGTGCACAGGAGATTCGACGCAACAATCCGGTTGTAGTTGGTGAAAAGATACAAAAGATTTGAATTGAGTGGGAGAAGATGATTGTGCCAGTAAAAGTAGCCGTAGAATAACAACAACTACTTATGATATATAGTATATATATTTATATATATGTATATGTATATATGTATATAAATATATATATATATATATAAATATATATGTATACATCTATATATATATATATATATACCTATTGGCATATGCTACGCCACAACAAAACAAAACAACAACAAAAAAAAAACAACAATATATTGAGAAACTCCAAACCATATTAACAACATCCAATCACCACATGGAAACACACACACACACACACTCAAACATAAATACATACATACATATAAACATATATAATATATATATTTATATATATGTATATATATATATATATACATATGTATTATATATAAATATTATAAATACTATATAAATAATTGTAATTGTAATTTAACTATAACGTAAACAATAACAAGCAACAATAGTACAGAAACGTTAACCAAATACCACGCAAACAACAGGAACTGCAACAAAAGCTTGGAGCAACATCGTTTATATGCATTATCGACGCAGCAGTAGCAATGGCATTACCATCAGCAGCAGCGGCAACAGCAGGAACAGCAGAAACAACAGCAATTACAGTAGCAGCATCAGAAGCAGTAGCAGTGGCAATAAATATCAACAGCAATATATGTCTATATATATATATATATATTTATATATATATATATATCTATATATGTTTAATTACCAACTTGAACCAGATGCGTAACAGCGCGTTAGCAACAAGTATAACAACAACACTGCATCTGCAACTTTAACTGACTGTGACTTGTAATTCAACATCTAACATTCGTTATTTGCTATTGTGAATTGTTACACTTTAGATCAAAACCAGATGCAGGTTGCAAATTATGTATTTTGTATTCAAAAGTTCAACACACAAACACACACAAACACTTAGAACGCTCGCAATAACAAGAATAACAACATAAACAAGCATACACGCAGCAGGAAAAAACTGTCAGAAATACACGAAATATGATAAATTTGATGTAGACAACTTGTGTAATTTTGTGATTGTAATGTGTTGTATTTGTGAAAAGAAAATTAAAAAGAAAAATGCAAACAAAAAAGCGAAACGATAGAGAAATCTTTGATAAAACAAAAAGTCAAACACAATATGTTTAATTAATAATAATAACAACAACAAAAACAACAAAGCACTTTTTCATAATCTTTAATTATTGATTAATTAATTATGTAAATGTAACACAAAAAACAAAGAAAAGTGAAAACTTAAAAAAAAAATTACGAAAAAATTAAAGAAACAATGTATAATATTTTATTTTTGGTAAATCTCTTGTTCTATCGCTCTATGAAAAAACTTTGCAACGTGTGTTTTGAATATAATAATTTAAAAAATATATAATAATTACCTAGTAAAACAAGCAGGAAAAAAAATGCAACAACAAACAAACAAGCTATGCTATTTGTGAAATTTTAATTTCATAGTTTTTTTTTTCTCTCTATTTCTAACTCTTCAAAAAGTTCAATTTTTATGAAAATTTTGATTTAAAATGAATTCTAGTTTTCCAATAATTTTTCGCAAAATCGATAGAATGATACAGATGAATGATGATTGTTCTGGTTATATTTACACTCACACACCCACACATATATATATGTATATTTATATATGTTTTAAACATTGTACACTCTATATTCATAAAACTATAATAGCCTGCAAATGGTCAAATATACAAATACAATTATATGGTTCGTCTCTAGGTTCTTATTGCTTTAAGCGTTATTTAGTTTTTTCTTGTTTATATTAAAAAAAAACAACGGGCATATATATATATATAAAAAAAGATCTTTTAATTTTGCTTTCTTCCTTTTAGCAATTAAATTTTTAATTAAAATGAATTACAATAAAATTAAAAACAAACACAATATATGTAGATATAAATTTTGTTGTTAGAATTAGATATTATACATGCAAAAAAAAAAAAAAAAAAAATTCAAATAAAAAAATGGAAAATGCAAAAAAATTTTGATTCGAAAAATTAGAACTCGCCTCTAACCACAAGAAAACGTTTTTGAATTTTTGCAATCTAATGAAATAATTAAAAAAGTCTTGTTTTTACTTTCTCCAAAATATGTGGTATATAAAGTCTGATTTTGCCACAAGTCCACTAGCACACACGCCCAATATGTGCACTACTAAATGAAATACATAAATACAAAACGTAGACAAACCATTATTATGATAATTAATGTCAGTTGTAGGATATTACGAACATAGATTCAACTGGATCAAGTTCTATATACATCGGTTTCTAGCGTATTGGGTATTGATTGCGATTCAGGTATAAATTCAAAAGCAATAGTTTGTGTAGATTTCCTCCCTGTGGACAAATACAAATTCATTAATTCGATTAAAGACAAAACTTGGAGCTATTATAACAGGAGCAAGACAAGCATAAAGATGATGATAAAGATGATAAAACGTTTGAATAGCCAAGTCGTAATATAGAAAAAATAAAGCAAAACACACACACACTCACACACACTAAAATAAAAACTGTACAAAACCAGCTACTTCAAGATGATAATGTAAATCAGTCGTATATATAAAATGTATAAATATTATTAATGTAAATTTGAAAAGAAAAAAAATAAATAAAAAATGCAGTCTGTTTACCGAAAAAGAAAAAGAAAAGAAATACAACTGAATAATAACTAATAGAAAGAAGAGTAATATTGTCATTATAATTTAAATAAACGCTTATTTAGTCGATTCAATTTAATGTTTCTCTGACATTTTTAATTATATGACATAACTCTTCCATCCTCCTTTGTAACATAATACTAAAACATTAATAATATTTATACATTTTATATATACGACTGATTTACATTATCATCTTGAAGTAGCTGGTTTTGTACAGTTTTTATTTTAGTGTGTGTGAGTGTGTGTGTGTTTTGCTTTATTTTTTCTATATTACGACTTGGCTATTCAAACGTTTTATCATCTTTATCATCATCTTTATGCTTGTCTTGCTCCTGTTATAATAGCTCCAAGTTTTGTCTTTAATCGAATTAATGAATTTGTATTTGTCCACAGGGAGGAAATCTACACAAACTATTGCTTTTGAATTTATACCTGAATCGCAATCAATACCCAATACGCTAGAAACCGATGTATATAGAACTTGATCCAGTTGAATCTATGTTCGTAATATCCTACAACTGACATTAATTATCATAATAATGGTTTGTCTACGTTTTGTATTTATGTATTTCATTTAGTAGTGCACATGTTGGGCGTGTGTGCTAGTGGACTTGTGGCAAAATCAGACTTTATATACCACATATTTTGGAGAAAGTAAAAACAAGACTTTTTTAATTATTTCATTAGATTGCAAAAATTCAAAAACGTTTTCTTGTGGTTAGAGGCGAGTTCTAATTTTTCGAATCAAAATTTTTTTGCATTTTCCATTTTTTATTTGAATTTTTTTTTTTTTTTTTTTTGCATGTATAATATCTAATTCTAACAACAAAATTTATATCTACATATATTGTGTTTGTTTTTAATTTTATTGTAATTCATTTTAATTAAAAATTTAATTGCTAAAAGGAAGAAAGCAAAATTAAAAGATCTTTTTTTATATATATATATGCCCGTTGTTTTTTTTTTTTTAATATAAACAAGAAAAAACTAAATAACGCTTAAAGCAATAAGAACCTAGAGACGAACCATATAATTGTATTTGTATATTTGACCATTTGCAGGCTATTATAGTTTTATGAATATAGAGTGTACAATGTTTAAAACATATATAAATATACATATATATATGTGTGGGTGTGTGAGTGTAAATATAACCAGAACAATCATCATTCATCTGTATCATTCTATCGATTTTGCGAAAAATTATTGGAAAACTAGAATTCATTTTAAATCAAAAT